>NBZA01004902.1:26383-88575 GCA_003054995.1 Aleochara bilineata | reverse complement strand
GAGAAAAACTCAGGCGCACTTTCGCGATCTATCACGTCCACCATTAACACTGGCATGTCTGTAAAGTTTGAAGACGAAGATGCAGTAATGGATAAAGTTATTGTCAACGTCAACGTCACCGAAAGCACAGTCAACATTTTGGCGAATTTTAATTCTTCATTTATCACTGTTTAAATGAGTTTTTACTAGAAATGAATTTTGAGGTTAGGATATGTAATCTGATGCGTTTCAGTGTGCGCTATTTTTCAATTTCTTTTTCTAGAAAACGTGGCGAAAGCTGCACTTCCGGCTTTGAATGGCTGGCATTCAAAGAGCAACTTTATCCTTGGATTTCCTAACTTTACACGACCGTTCACGAGGTTTCTTGTACAATTTCATCAATTTTGTTCAACTTTTAAAAGTTTTCAAACGCCGCGTCTGGATGGCTTGTCCGTGTAGGTTGTATTCTGTTCTATTCCATTATGTTCTTTGTTTTCAGGGCTGAGTTTGGTTGAGGTAGAGTCAAAAGTAATCTTTCAGCTTGGTGATTTCGGTGATTTGGCCGATTTGCGCAATTTACATTTACATTTGCGGTCAGCAGGAGGGCTGTAGTCACAGCCTAGCAACTGAAAATTACATTCCTACCACTAATGCAGATAACTTGTTTTCGATACAAGCGAAAGAGCGTCGAATGTCCTGTAATGACGCGACTTGTGAATTGTGCTTGCTTTGTATACACAGAACTAACTACTGACTGACTGACTACTGGTCACTGGCTTTGAACATTTAATAATAGCAGAACAAATCACTTTATCTTCTAGTTTAAGGGCAAATAGTTTAAAAGTGCAAAGAATATTCAATATTTTTATGATTTCTTTAGTTTTTAGCAGCTTTATGTCACAACTTATCTTGCAGCCCACGCAACAGCTAATATTATTAAATTTTACTCAGTTTTTTCAGGAGTAAAAGAAATAAAAAGATGTTATTTGTATTTAAGATCTATTGTCCTGGCAGTGCTTGCCATCCATCCACGCAGAAATCCACTCGAATCTTATGTGTTATTGATGAATTGACATCGGTTGAAGGAAAAAGCGTCGCCACTGTTGTGAGCGAAAAAAATGTAAACGAGCGATGCCAGATTTATTATATTCAAATCAACCGATTTATGACAAAGTATTATATATCGACGACAATAACTTTCATCTCTCCTAAGCCCTCGTGAGTCAGCAGCGACAGCTTAAGTTTATCTCAAATTAAAAATCGCTATTAATATTTGCAGATTTCATTTGTAATTTGCAAAGTTTCTGATTACGCCAACCTTTTGTTAATTGCTTATTGGATTAAGATGAATAATAAATAAACCTGCTACGCTTGCTTGCCTTGCTTGTTTGCTGTGACACTTTTACAAACTTTAATTAACTTTATTTTAATTGTGTTTTTGTATTCACTCCTTATTATTGCGCGTTATTATTGTTGGTTTATCTACAGAGCTACAGTGCGGCATTTCTGAACAACCACGTCGCTTCTCCGGCGGGAACGAAGCGAAGGAAGTCGGTCGGCGGCCGATGAGCGACCGCTCAAGTTTGAGTAAATACTGAGCGCACTGGCGTCGCGCCGCCTCTGGGAGGCAGCAGCGCGCATGCAACGCCAACACGCGCCTGGCGGCTCCAAGGCGCTTCAGTATCAGCGTTTTTGGAAACCAAACAGAGCTAACAGAACAATAAAAAACTGTTCAAACAGCTGTAATAAAGTGAATATTGCGCTCGTGAAATTCGCACGTCTGCTGTCATAAATCGCGCAGGTTTTAAGTCAAAAGTTTCGCTGCCAGCAAGCGTCGAAGCTATTGTTTTTAAACATGAGTTCTATTATCAATCTTTTTCGCTGGCGTTCATAAATGTGATAATAATCTCACATAAGTCTATTTGGCAGTCAAATATGGCGTATTAGTGACAGTTGATAACTTTTGTGTTATGTAATATTCAATTTTAAAGAAAATTTCGTTCCGCAAAACAACAGTTTAATTAATATTTTAGTCGTCACAAAATGACAAGAAGAAAAACTTTAAGAATGAAAACTTTTGGTTGCAAAATCCGCCAGGGAGCGCCACATAGATTGTGATTTGCGCCAAATTTAAAAGTTTAAGAAAGTTTTACACCAGAAACAAATGAATAACACATAACCTAACTGTCTTGTCATTAACTTTCTGCTTTGTCATCTACTGAATCAGATTTCTTGATGAGTTTCTTCATTGATAAGCTTTTGTTCGTTGTTCGCTGTACTATTCAACTTTATTACGTACTAAATTATTACTTACAGATGAACTTCAAGTACTTATATATGTACCTACTAGTTGTGTAAGTACTTTGTTATGTCTGTAAGAACACTTAATTAATAGATAAGAATAATCAATTCGCTTAAAATATTAGTATAAAAACCAATTAATATTTACAGTAAATCTTATATTCGATCTAAGATGAAGTATATAGTATTATTTGCTTTACTAGTTTTCCCATCATGTCTTGGTAATGTTTTACATTATTTTAACAAAATGCACTAACAGTTTTAAACTTTTTACTACCAGTTTATGCAAGAAATGCTCCATCTTTACGAATTGTTGGAGGTAACACGGCACCTGAAGGCACATTCACATACATGGTGTCACTGCAAGTCAAAGGAGTTCACTTTTGCGGTGGTTCCATTCTCTCCTCAACTAAGATCCTAACAGCAGCTCATTGTTTTGACAAGTAAGTCTATAAACAGTCATAATTTATACATAATACAAGGTCATTCTTATAGCAATCCACCCAAAGTGACTGTAGTCGCTGGAGTAACAAACCTGAAAAATAAAGGCCAAAGCATTCAAGAAGAAAGACGAATTGTGCATCCCCTTTGGAGCTTGGATACGCTAAAGCATGACATTGCCCTCATCCATCTGGAATCTGCAATAGAGTTTGATTTACATGCACAGCCTGTCGTTTTACGGCAAAGACCAGTGATTCGAACTGAGAGACTCACCTTGAGTGGTTGGGGGTACACCCAGCATGATCCTACTGTAAAAACAAATGATCTACAATATCTGAATCTGTACTCGTTAGATAACAATTCTTGTAAAGATATTCTCAGTGATTTGATAAGTATATCCACGTCGCAAGTATGCATTGATTCTCAGCCCGGAAGAGGTGTTTGTAAGTACGATTCAGGTGGGCCAGCAGTGGACGTTTACAGTCAGCAAGTTGGTATTCTTTCTTTTGGTCGGCCTTGTGCTACTGGCCTTCCAGATGTATCGACAGCAATCTCCTATTACTATGATTGGATACTCAGTAATTAATATTAGTACATAATTGTTTACTTAGAAGTTATATAAAAGTAATTAATATTATCTCTGTGACTCCTCTACTTATTTTTTCTGACCCCGCGATCAAAATTCATGTATAAATTCTATAAATTTCGTAAACAGAAACAGTTTTGGTCAAATTGTTGATAGAAATGTATTATAGACTTGCTTATTTGTTGATTGCGGTCTTGAGTGTGAAAATTCAAGCAAATGAAGTGGAAAATAACAAACCTGAAGTGATCATTGTGGGCGCAGGAGCTGCAGGTTTAGCTGCAGCAAGTAGACTTAAGAAACATGACTTCCCAGTGACCATTCTAGAAGCAGAAAACCGCATTGGTGGTAGAATCTACTCGAAAAAGATTGGCGATAACTACATTGACCTTGGCTCCGAGTGGATTCTGTCCAAACTAAACAACACTGCTTATGATCTGGTGAAAGATGATGAAGTGACTACCAACTTAGAATACAACTTTACATTCTACCAAAGTGACCGAGAAGACATTTCAGAAGATACCACACTTGAGATCTTTAGTTTGTATGGTGCTTTGACCACCAAAGAAACCACTGAAAAAATTTCGAAGGAAATTAGTGATGGGCATTATTTTATCCTTGCTTACAACTACACCTTGCACGAATTGTACCCAAATGATACAGAGAAGGTTAAATATGGATTCATGTTCTTGGATACCTTGGAACGATTTTCCTTAGGAGATAGTGGCGCTTCTACCTGGTTTGATCCAGCATTGAATACTTACTATGAGGATGAAGATGAAGAGAACATCTTTGAAATGAATGGCGTTGGAATGCAGCACGTCATTAGCAAGTTATTACCTGAAGATACATCTTTTATTCATATGAAAAAAGAAGTAAAGCATATTAATTACAAAGGTGAGAAAGCAGAAATTGTGTGTACAGATGGATCAACCTTTAAAGCACCACATGTTATATTTACACCGTCGTTGGGGGTGCTTAAAGCCAACAAAAACATGTTTGAGCCACCTCTAAGCAGCAAAAAACAAAGAGCGATTACGAAAATGGGCTTTGGGAACATTGTAAAAGTGATAATGAATTTCCCAACAAAATGGTGGGATGACAATTTCTGTTCGCGTTTTTCCTTGGTGTGGACCTACGAAGATCGTCAGTTATTAGCAGTTGAATATCCAACTGACCTCGTAGGTTTTAAAGCTGATTGTTGGTGGTCCTACTAAGAGTGTCTCTTTCAGTATGGCAACTCGTGGGTGAAGGATATCATGGCTGTCTTTCCGGTGCCCAAGCAAGATAACATGTTAACAGTCTGGTTCACGGGGGATAAGTTGGAACAAATAGAAAACAGCACAGATGAAGAAGTTATTAAAGGAATAATGTTTGTCTTTAAAAAGTTTCTGGGTCATAAGCTAGATATATCACAGCCTGATAAAATTTATAGGTTTGTTGTAATGAATTTTACACTACTGTTTATTTAAAATGTAGGTATATTTAATTGTTATTTTGTTGGTTTTTAGAGAGACTTGGGCTGAAAACCCACATTTTCATGGAAGCTTTTCGTATGAAACGCTTCTGTCAAGAACTATTAAGACACCGCCCATGAAAATCCTAGAGGAATCAGTTGGAGATAATAAAGTGCTATTTGCAGGAGAGCATACACATGTTAAATTTTATTCGACAGTGCATGGCGCAATTGAATCGGGTTACCGCGAAGCTGATAAGTTAATTAAACTTTATAAATAGTTATTGATGTGGTTTAACCTTACACTGATATATTAAAAAAAACATAAAGCTAATTAGCAATATATTACTGAGATTAGACATAAGTGGCATAAGTTATCTAAAATTATATCAATGAAAATCAAGAGCAGGGATGGTCAACTCGAGGATCTCCGCAAGTCTTTTTGCGGCCTGCGTTTGGAAATTTTGAATAAAAGTCAAACTATAAAGTGGAATATCTTGGGTTCTATTGCGAATATTTTAAAACTGTTTTCACTGTTGTAATCTGAATAGCATATTATAAGTAATAGATTTATTAGTTATTTAAAGTATATAAATATAAGTAAAAATGTTTTTCAAATAGAACGCACTGCATTTTTTAAGTGAATTTTCTTCTAGATAAACACTGAATATTAAGTTTGAGTCTCCTAGAGTGATTCTGAATCCTCTGATATATTTATATACGCCAGCGTATTATCACTTCTTTTTATATAGATTATCACACTGAAAAGAACACATATTAGAATCAAAAAATAAACACGTAACAAGAAAGAATACTTACAAATAAAAGAGAATATTTATCACAAAAATGCAACAAGCAATTAATTCAAACGCTCCTGGGAATGTACTTATTGTGCTGTTGTAGATGAGAGTGTATATCGGACTAATAGACAAAAATATTAACGACTCGAGAAATATACTCATTGAAAAAACTTTTCCTGTATCCTCTTTGGATATAACTTTAGACATCAAAGAACGAACCAATGGTGTAACAATTCCAGACATGAATCGAATACCTCCGGCTGCAATTCATTGTTAACTTATGTCATAACTAAAAAGAATTAACTTACAAATGTATATGGTTGTATCACTTTGCGCAAAAGCTACTAGAAACGCAGAAACCGCCGATAAAGTCAGCGAAACAATCAACAAACTGCATTCGCCAATGCGTAGTAACTTGTGCAACACATAGATGCATAGAAAACTACCAACGATTGAAAGTATTGATCGCAGGGTGCTAAAGTTTGTAATTTTTTGCAGATCCCAGTTAAACTTTGACCGAAAGAGTAAGGTTTCTACTCCGACATTAGCTTGCGCCATAACATATGTGACCACTGATACAATACCTCCAATAATTAATATTCGATTGTATTTGTTTCGATTTTTTAAGATGGCGTCCACCATTTGTTGAATATGTGCAAATGAAAATAGTTTGGTATGCTGTAAGATAAAGATTGGTAAGTTGAAACATCGTTTAGCGGTAGAAACGATAAGTTTAAACTAACCTGTGCTTCTTCTTGAACTGCGACGGTTTCTCTTAAGAAAAATATGGTTATGATTGCAGAGAGAAACATTAAAAATGTAGCAATTGTATATACCCCAATGTAGTCCAGATAGATGAGACCTGTAGGGCTAAGAAACCCTCCTGCGAGCATTGCTAAGCTCACTGTGCCTTCCATAATCCCCATACGAAGTCCTCGATTCTCTTCATTGGTGACATCAATTAAATAACAGTAAGAAATCAAGATAAATGTTGCTATCCCACCAGATAAGGCGTATGGTATGCAATTGAAAAAAATGTACCATGGACCTAGGCCTGGAATGGATGCGTGCAGGATACGCACCCCGTATGATACAGCTATCCCAATTTGCGTTATAATTAATATGTTACGACGTCCTTTCTTATCAGACCAAGGACCAATAAAAAGACATACTACACATGGTAGTATAGAAGAAACAATCCCACTAGACATCATAATGTAATTCGCATAAGGTTCTACTTTAGCCTCCAGCTCTTGAGTCGCATTGTCCGTAGTGTTCAAACCCAACTTCGCACAGTCGGATATGTTATAGTGCATTATCACATAACAAGTTCGATAAATTATAAAGTTTGTATCAATGGATGCTAGAAAACAAGACATTTTTAAACCAAATTGGGATGAAATGTACTTTATACTTACACCCAAATATGATTGAAAAAAATATCAGAAACACTGGTATTTCAATAAACGCAAACTTTGCACATAAAGCCATTGCATTAGCGAATATTTAACTCACTTTAATTTAGACTTATCAAAGCTATGATTAATTTAAAAATATTAAGCAATACTTCCGCACTATCACATATTAAAATGGCCCGATAGATGACACACTATTATATCTAAAAACACAAAGCAGAATATTTATTAACAACTAAGTATATCGTGCAGCTGGTGAAATAGAAAAATATCACACGTGCTAACAACAAAACTAACATGTGATTACTAAGCTGAAAAGTTAAAATAACTACAAGCGCTTGTTAGGCTGTGCACTAATGCAAAAATATTTATCATGTAAGTCATTTGAAACAATTAAAAGTATGTCTCAAATCAACTATTTAAATTTATAACAAATAGTCAAATAATGTTTTATAATTTAACGAAAAGTAAAAACAGTCAATTACTGTGTTATTTGTGTTTATCATGAGTTAAAAATGCAATGATCCTGAAATTAAATAAGTTTCAGTTCCTTTGTTTTAAAGTCCTAGTTAGTTTGTAAAATCAGCTGACAAAGTCTTGCGTCACAAGGCACAGCTTTTATCTGAGGTTAGTATCAAACAGATCATCAATACAAAGCGCATGTAGTTTTGTTATTATGGTATTTATAAACACATGATACCACCTACTTCCGCAAATAAGTCAAAAACATGATAAATATACTTTTATACTTATACATTATGTTGTTATCTGCATCTTTGTGCAACAAAAATCTAATTGCGTGCTTCATTATAACTCAGTGAACTACTTTAATTGATTTTACCTGATATTTTATTACATGTAACGTAGGGTTTTGCAGAACTTTTACAGAACATGGAATCAAAACCATATGCTTTTAGAATTCACGTTACATTTGCGAATAAAAAAATCACTATACTACATAGCGCACTTCAAACTATTTGTGTTCATTACTCAGGAGCGCATTCTCTGTTTTAAGTCAAGGTGAGCGCTTTAATTATTTATTGTACTTTAACAACTAGCGATGTACTGATATATAGTGACACAAACATCACAAACTGTGAATAGATCAACAGCAAAATAGGTATTTTTAATCGTTTTTACTGATAATGCGCTCCTAGTGTTGCAATTATACACAAACCATTTTCAATATTAATTAAATAGCTATCTGAATTTTGCGTAATAGATTATTAGCTGTAAATTGATGAAATAAAACATCGATGAAAGTGTAATATAAACTAAAGAACCATCGCAACGGGCTGGACTTAGGCAACCCAAAAAAACATATAAATGTGTATCAGAAATCCAATACAATCCACAAACTATATTGTTATTTTCAAAGGTACAAAAATACATAAACCATTTATTAATAGTACCACGCCAATAGTACCAAAACACAAACTAATTATTTATATTTGCCCAGGAGCTAGTTTACTTTTTACTGCTTTGCCAAACTCATCGGCACCTTTCTGGTTTATCTCATTGTACCCCGGAATTTCCATAGTACACTTAGTAAACCACTTCGATACATTTGCATATGGCGACAAATCCCAACCAACAGCCTAAAACAGTTGAACTGTAAATTGTTATAAACTTTCACATTAGCAGTCAACGTACCACAATGCTGGATAAAGATGCAGCAATGGAAATATCGGCGATTGTTAGAGAATTTCCTGCAACATAGTTGTTCCCTTCAAGGAAAATATCCAAGAAACCAATTGCTTCCTCCAGCGATGCCTTTTTGGCATCTTCAATTTCTATTTCTCCCAAAAACAAAACAGGAAACTGAAAAGTACTTAAATGAACTCCTTCACTGACAGTAATTTGTAGCACGTACACATATCGCCCTTATTCTGGGATAAAGGGTACCACAATCATATTGAAGACGTTGATCTACAATGGCTCTTGCTCTGGGGTTCTTAGGATAAAGTGTATCAGATTGCGCATAAGTGGATACCAGATATGCTGCGATTGCTCTACTTTCCCAAAGTGTGAAATCGCCATCAGTGAGAGTTGGAACGACATGTTGTGGATTTATCTGCAATTTTTTGTTTGTTTAATATTTCTGTAATTAGTCAATTTTGGTGACCTACTTAAGTAAAGTGCTAAGCAATGTTACCTTTATAAAGTCTTCTTTAAGCTGTTCTTTCTGGAATAAGTTGACTATTTGCACATCAACTTCAATTCCTATTGTCTTCGCAACTAAAACTGCACATCGCGATGGTGCACTAGGAGGAAAATGATAAATCGTAATGCCCATATTGTGAATCTTTGATTTTAGAATAATGACAACCGAGTAATAATCTACGCTTATACTACTTCACAACTACTACTATACTCCCAACAAGACTAAACATAACATAACCCTCAAAAAGTCATGCTGCCCAAGTTCGTGAAGCTCACTTGTATATTTTAATAATAATCATTAGTTATTCTTTAAATTTATATTAAAATGAGGAAAAACAACAGGAACGTGCCGTTTAAAAAGAAATATCAGCATAACAAGAAGCCCCAAGTGAAAAAATATAATTTACATAATGTAAATGCAAAGAAGCAGTTTGGAAACAAACGTAAACATAGTACAAAATGGAATGATCAGCCGGATAAGCGAAGAAGAGAGGAAACTGAATCATTTGGTATGACTGAGGATGTAAATGAAACTTTAAATAATGTTAGTAGTGAAGAAGAAGAGGAAGAAGATGTTCTGCAACAATTACTAGGAACCTTTGGCAAAACAAATGAAAATGTTGCAATTGAAAGTGATAGTGATACGTCTGAAGACGATGAACAACTTTGTAGTGATACAGAAAATATAGTGGACAGTGAGATTACTCAGGAGCAGTCAGACGTTGGTGAGTAGCTTTTGATTAAATAGTAATTACAGTCGACTAAAATGATGTAATATCCTAGATTCTATTGATTCAAATGTTAATGAAGAGAGTAGTGGTGCTTTGGATAACAAGATGGATGATAATCAAACCGTACAGGGGGAACAGAACTCCGAAGAAGAGTTAACCGATGATGAAACTGAAAATGAGAATGAATTTGAAAATATCAACCTGGACACTGATCCATTTAACAAACATTGTTTATTTGAAATCAGCGATAGTTTACTTTCTTCTGTGGAAAGTAAACCTCCTAGGACAAAGCAGTATAATGAAAATTGGCCAAAAATGGGTAAAATCAATATGCAAATACCAATTTGTCAACATCAGGACAACCTTCATAGTAAAACAATATCAATCGAACTGGATAAACCGAAAGCCCTTCCTGGGGAAGTGCCAAAGCGTATTAATTTGACAGAAAATACTTTACAAGATTTGCTTGTAAAGAAGCAGATTTCTAGAAATATTGAAAAAGCAAATGGTGCATTAACCATGAGACCCAACCAAAAACTACCATTCACCTCGTTACAAGCAGAGATGTTTTCTGTATTAAATAATTATCAAGATTTATATTTACCCCAGAGAACGTTTGATAATAGCGAAGAAATAAGATTCTGCTATTGTTTACATGCAATCAATCATGTGATGAAAACTAGGCTGAAAGTTATTCATCATAATGCAAGATTGAGTAAGAAGGATGACGTTCCTGAAGAATTCAGAGATCAAGGATTAATTCGACCAAAGGTAAGATTTCATAAGAAGTTTTATGGTAATCTTATTTATCATTGTAATATTTTAGGTGCTGATTGTTTTGCCATTCCGTGATGCTGCGTATCGTGTAATAAATATATTAATTGATATACTCATTGAAGAAAACAAAGGCAACGTTGTAAATAAGAAACGATTTATTGACAAGTTCACTGGTTCAGAACTAATAATGCCCAAGAAAAACCCCAAACCAGAGGACTATGAAAAGTTATTCACTGGAAATTCAAATGATGAGTTTAAAATTGGCATAACAGTTACAAAAAAGTCGCTAAAAGTATTGCATTTCGAATATCATATCATTACAAATCATAAATTCATACTTTTCTAGCTTTATGCAGATTTCTACTCATCTGATATCATAATCGCTTCGCCTTTGGGTTTGAGAACCATAATAGGCGCAGATGGCGAATCGGACCGTGACTACGATTTCTTAGCATCTATTGAGTTGCTAATTATGGATCAAATGGAAGTCTTCCTGATGCAGAACTGGGACCATGTGTTACATATTTTCAAACATTTGCACTTGCAACCTAAAGAATCACATGGTACAGATTTCTCTCGCGTAAGAACATGGTGTTTGAACGGTTGGGCCAAATATTATCGACAAACTGTACTGATTTCTTCTTTTCAAATGCCTGAATTCAGCAATATTTTTAACAAACATTGTTTCAACTACGCTGGAAAAGTACGCGCAGAATGTAACTATAGTGCACCCGCAATTCATGCTTCTTGTGTGCCCATTGCGCATATTTTTCATAAAGTTACTGCAAATAGTAGCTCGGAATTAATTGAAGCACGCTTTGAGTATTTTATCAACAAAATACTCCCTGAATATCGCCAACAGCTGATGTACTCTACCATGATTTTTATACCGAATTATTTTGATTATGTGAGGCTTCGGAATTACTTTAAAAAAGAGGATATTAGTTTTGTTCAAATTTGTGAATACGCCAATGTAAGATATGTCCACTTCAAGAGTAATTTTTATATTAATCAATTGCTTTTAGGAAGCAAAAATTGCTCGGGCAAGAGATATGTTTTATCATGGGAGTGTTAACTTTCTGCTGTACACCGAGCGTTTCCATTTCTTCAATCGCAAGAAAATTAAAGGCATTAGACATTTGATTTTCTATCAGCCACCAACGTTTGCTAACTTCTACTCTGAAATTTGCAATTTAATGCAGGTATGACGTATTCAAACTACCATTTTGTTAGTTATTCTGATCGTTGGTTATTGTTTTAGATATCAAACATGAATAGAAAGGTAGGGACAGATGACAACATGAGTATAACCACAATATATTCCAAGTATGATGTCCAACAATTAAGTGCGATAGTGGGAAAACAAAGAGCCGCAAATATGGTCCATACTGATAAGAAATTACAAATGATTGTGACAGATTATGGGAAAAGTTCGACCAATAGGAACTAACAAGGTATATTTTTAACTTTTTATTAGTCATACATCTCTACAAGGTATAATTGTTTCATTAGTCTATGCAAGCAACAAATATTTGCCGACGATAATGTTTAACAAATTTAAACAAATATGATTCTATAACATTTCAGTAGAATATCTATCACTTCCGAGGAAAGTAATCATCATTATACGTAATCTTTTCACACAGCCTTCGTCTTAAAGACATCCATTCAACTCCACTTCATTTCCGTATAATTTAAAATCAAAAGTTACGTTAAACTTTGCTGCAGTACATGTAATCTTGCGATGCTAATTCTTACGCTTGCCTTATCTGTTTAGTTCAAAATTTGTATAAAGAGTAATTTTACACTTACAGACAGATAATTAAAAAATGTCCTAAACTTTCTAAACTGCGGTTATACACTTCTATGTCATTTCCAATTGTTTTTATTAGATGAATATTCTTGTATATAGTTGGTTGATTCTACAAATCCTATTCTTGAGTATAATTCTACTAAAGCATTGAAAGTAGTCGAGAATTGATTGATATTTAAAAGTAACAAAAGTAGAATTATAAACAAATTCAGTTACAGTACACATACTGTGTTCTCGTTTCATTAGAGCATGAAATTAGCAAGATTGCGGTCAACACCTGATCAATTCGGGTTCTTGTTGAACAATAACAGAATTATTTAAATAATTCAATGGTTAATGCAATAGATACACATTTTTTGTGAACGATTAATCCTCATCTCTACCAAATAGTAACTTTTGCATTAATGGACTATCTCTAGTAAAGTTCATTAGATGATTTGTCATATAGCTGTTATTATATGATTGCCATACATCATTGATGTTATCTTCAAAAATATGGTTATTAGTTGTAGGTGAGGATGAGATTTCGGTGTTGGCTTGAACTACGGGGATGGCAGTAGGTTCAAATGGTACATCAACAAGGACGTGATCTGTAATTAAAAATAACCGGTGATTATATGTAAACCCCATATTAGTACATTTAAACCGCGCAATTCAAAATGAAATCAGTGCTAATCTACCTCCATTGCTGCATAAACCATTCGGGTGTTGAGTATCGTAGGTGTACTTTGATTTTGCGATGTCTTTTTGATTGCCGCTCCACAGAAACACGTAGTATAAGGATAGCATGATGGCTGCTAAGGAAACAAAGAACACATAGGCGACAACTGTAAGGACGCGCACCAATTTCTTCTTATGTTTCGGTTCATAAAGCCGATCTTTGGACTCTTCGCCTGCCAATTTTACACCTTGCCCAAGACATGTTGCTTTCATCCACTGTTCGTCACCATTATTTAATTTAATACTGTTACTGACCGTAAGTTTAGTAGACATTTTTCAAATCTCGCGAGTTTTAAATCAAATTCTATGAACACAGTTGCGAGTCATCTGCGTGAAATTGAAATTGTGGAGCCTAATAGAAATGTTCTATTCTTATCACAATCGCTATACGGATTCAATCCAATCCAGGAACGCACACATTGACGTGTTTAAATATCTTCATATAAACAGTTTTCACTTGTACTCGCGCTTTTGCGATCAACAACCAATGTTTATTTTATGCCTCGCGGTGAATGCGAAACTAGTTTGCAATAATTTGGGACGCAAACCTAGTGTACATTAGGCAAGCAAAAACTTGCTGAAATTTGCCTTGGTTTACACAAATCAATATTTTCCCAGCTGTATATTTTCAGTGCGCGGGCCACTCCATTGCGCATACTCCCAGTTTCCTAATAATTCATATAAGATTCAATTTAATTTTGTTGGATAATAGTTATTACTTATGACTTGCGTAACGAATTTTAATCCCTGGAGTATTCGTATAAAACATTTTTGTTGAATTAAAACTGCGATCTATACTTTGAATCCTATTAGAAAATACTTATGGCTTCTTTGACCTAATATTATAAGAACTGAACTAATGCGAATTTAGCAATTATAAATTTACTTTATAACTTACTTTTAGTCATATTTATGTGGTTTATTCCGTTTTGAGTTTCTTTTGTTGCATTCAAAGCAATTCCAAGGTGATTATCCAGGTGATGGTTATCTTGATAAGCAGTTGGGAAACTTTTTCTTGCTAAAGTTGGATGGCCATCCCACATAAATACGTAATAAATTGATAACAGTATTGCCGCCATAGACACACTCAGTGTATACGCCAACACAGTTAAAATCCGTATTATTGTGTTCTTCGCTTTAGTTGATTCTGTAGACTCTTCAGGAGGATTTGTACTGTTAGTTTCATTTTCCCCTGACATTGTTGTTTATGGATATTCTAAAAGGAATATAAACTTACAAATTAACATGACACTAAGTAAACTTTAAACTTCATCACCTGCGCCAAACAAATATGAAACTTTTCGAATTAACGTCCGCACAGTGGAATATAAACATGGAAATAAAGAACGAAGCCCAAGTGGTGCACCAGCACCCAGTTTCGAAATAACTTGTGTTCATGCGCAAAGAAACGAGAAAAAAGGTGGAAAATGTTCAAGTAGTACTAGAGCACTTCCCGAACGCGGAAAAATGCACATGTAATTCTTATATGTACTTGGCCTTCACTTGAGTGTTTTATTTCCATCCAACATAAACAAAATGTTTGGCGCAACTGATGCAGTAAAGATGATTTTTAAATAAAATGCAACATTTCAATAATCAATTGATGTAATTAACATAAGAAGACATGTACAGGTAGAGATTATAGTTTATTTGATAAACTTAGGTAATCAGTTTCAAGTCGTCCGTGTTTTTAGGTGTTGCCTAATGAAATTCTTCGCGACTTCCAGTTGACCTACAATGAAAAATAGCGGCAACTACATAAAAATTAATTTGGAGAATACAAAACTTACCAGTTTGTAACTTAATATATAGGACTAGCAAAATTATCTGAGCTGGCACTTTACAATCATTGCCTTTACTCTGCCAGAGTTGATTCAGCGAAGTCATAGCTTGATCGTACTGGCCTTTCAATGTTTTTATAACTGCTATATTATAGTCCAGAACCGTCATCGCAGTTATCTGATTAGGTGGAAACCATGTCGCCGGAGGACGTGTTTTAGTCGGAATCTCGTCGTCTTGGTCATCTGTTGGGTAATCCAAACCTATATCTTTTAACATTTCCGGCTGTAAGTATTCCATTGCTTCATTTAGTCGATCTAAGAGTACAAGACTCTCAGCCGCATACAAATGACCTAATAACCTAAAACGCAATGTGAAAATCATATTATTTTAAGTTTTTCATCCAACAAAAGTAAATAATTACTTATGTGCTCCGGAAATTTTGACTTGACTCAAAAGCTCAGTTGCTTTTTCCAGTGCTACTATATAATCGCCAATGCAGAGGCTGGCGTATGCATAGTTAACTAAAATTGAATTCTTTAAAGAGTTTCTATCTTCTGGCAAAATAGCACTTGAAGGGGCGAAAATAGAATGAGATTGTGATGCAGACAAGGATACTCCCGGTATTATCAAGAGTGGCGATGCCAACGGCACTAAATCTGATTCTAACAAAAACTCGGCATTTTTCAGGCACAGAATTGAAAAGTTCAATGTTGGGACTGGCATTGCGTAACTAATATTCTCGGTACTAAAAAAATAACAATTGTAACAATAATGTACCTATGTTTTGAAAACGTTACCTGTATTTCTTATCACTTGTAGTTGTAGACGGCAGTATAACTTTCTTTGTCTCATGTGAACCTACTACAGTAGGTACAAATGCTTTTTGCTTTATTCTTGAGTCAAAATCCACTTGATTTGAGGGTTTGTGTAATTGAATGCAACATTCAGCTATGCGCAGCCACAAGCGGCAGTTTCTATGATACTTTTGCACGGCTTTAACGAGACATTGAAATGCCTGGGCCGGGTGGCCAGCGTAAAGCAAAGAAATACCAATGTTCAACATCATTTCGTGGTATTTGCTGGCACCCATCGCATATAATCGCTTATCACAGGAATGCGATTCAAAAAATTCTTTTTCTTCTAATATTGCTTGCTTGTAGTAATAACAAGCCAAATTTGGTTTACCCATCGCATGATGTATTGCACCCGTATTGTTATAAAATATAACATTTGAACATTCGCCAGATACCCTTTAAAGTGCTGATGTTTATGGATGTATATTTGATTTCAAATGGTGTGACTTACTCATATTTCAACACATTTGCAGGAATTGATCCTAATGTTTGCATGGCAGCTGCATACCTGCCTTCAAGATAATGTTGATTGGCCAGAAAGTATGATACTTCAATGTCGTCAGGATTTTCCGTACTCAAGAGTTTTATTTCCGCGGAAGTCGATTTTAAAGAATGTAATAATAAATTACATCTAATTCTATACCGTTCTAGTACTTTTAAGTACTCCTGGTTAGATTTTTCTAGTTTCTCTTCGCCCTTATTAGAATCATTATCATTTTCTTCCTGTGACGTTTGATTTGAAACTTGGTCGTGAAAATATGATATCAAAGTTAGGGCTTTTTCCGTTTGCCTTACGCGTATATACAACTCTATTAATAATAAACCAACACGTCTGCCTAGAGACTCATCTGAAACCAAATGAATTAAAATATTTTAAACCATGTTGTTGTGTTCTATTACCAGATGGTTCAATCAACTTATAAATTCTCTCAATTATTTTAAGAGCTTTTGTATTCTGACATTGATGATAATACAGAACTCCAATGTTAAAATAGGCAAAACAGTATTCAACGTCATCGAGCATTTCAATATCCAATTTGAATTCTTCCATTAAGTCCAAAAGATTCTTTTGAAACACAGTTGCGTTTAACAAGTTGTTGTTGTAGAATTCAGCTACGTATTTATTATGCGGTACTTTAAAGTCATCCTGCCTAAATTCTATATGTAATATATTTTTCAGACACGCTGCATAGTTCTTACTATAAACCATATTTAAACATTAAACGGAACAATCATATACATTCTTAAGCCAATTACCTTTGAAAATATTGATATGCAAGCTGTGCGAAATCTTTATCCTGTTCAGAGACATTCCCTAATTGACTATCACCTTTGAAATCACTCATTTTAATAAATTGTTAAGTCTGTAAAATAGTTAAACTATTCCTAGACTGGCTCAACTTCTTTATAAAATATTTTAAGGTTAGATTAAAGTTTACTACTATCGTAGAGAATCGGCTTAGTTCGTGTTAAACATGAGTCTTTTCTAGCGGAAGCACTGTCACTGTTACCACCTTAACTATGTGTATTAATTTATATTTTTACTTTTATAATAATAATATGTTTCCAAAATGCTTAAACAATAAACAATTTTGTAATTTAAACGCATATTAGTTATAAATTTTGTTTTATATTACGAAGTATTACAGTTGACCAAATAGTTACTGCATTAAATGTCAACCAAAAGTATGTAGGGCCAGATACATTAAATAAATAGTCAACAGTGCAATGTGTGCGCTTTCTCATTGGGCATTTCTCGACGCGGAACGTAGCATAACGGCAGCATCGAGATGTCGGCCGAAGGTGAAAATGGTAAAAAACCACAAGTAGAGGTAAGTGGAGTGTAATAAATAGTTTATTAATGTGATAACCACTAATTATGTACGATTCCAATCAAAGGATTTATGGTTCTTGTGTATTTTCTCCGATTGAATGCAGGGTAAACATGATGTTTGCAAACTGCCACTATTATTCAATATGGCCGTGTGTTGATATTGAAAAAGCGGGAAAATATTATAAAAGGTATAACTTTATTGTCGAATTCGTATTTGTCTTTTAGGCTGAGGAACCCGACGCGAAATCGGGAGACAAGATGGAAAACAATAAAGAAGCCTCAGGTGACGTGAAATCAGTTGATGTGGAAAACAATGTAAAAAACGATAACGCAAAAGTTAATGATAAGAATGATAATAATGATAAAGAAGCCAAGAAAGAACCTGAGAAGAAGAGTGTAAGTGACAAGAAGGAAAAAGAAAATGACGAAGACGCTGGGGACAAGGAAGAAACCAGTGATAAGGAGAATGAGGAAGACGACGAAGATGACACTGAAAAGGACAAAGATTCGGAGAATGAAGAGGAAAATGATGTGAAGAAGCCTAAGAAGAAAACTCCACAGAAGAATTCGAAAGAAGATAATGTATGTATGGTCTCTGCAGCTTACCTGTACCTGTAACAATG
Organism: Aleochara bilineata; assembly: GCA_003054995.1. Lineage (NCBI taxonomy): Eukaryota > Metazoa > Arthropoda > Insecta > Coleoptera > Staphylinidae > Aleochara > Aleochara bilineata. The sequence goes on along the minus strand of NBZA01004902.1, from coordinate 70,303 downwards.
ATATTTTAGGATGTGGAGGAGGAGGAAGACACAGGTGAAAATGGCGGAACAGAATTAGGTGAAATTCCACGTATAGACGCGTCGATATCTCGTTTTAAAAATGATGACTTGAAACTACTGCATAAACTATTATTTAAGTCGCCAATTAAAACTCCATTACTTAAGAAGAATATTCGAAAGTTTAGTGGTTTTGAATTCAAGAAGAACTCCGAAGAATACGAGAAGAAATTGTCTTCGATGGATCAATTCGAGGTGAAACAATTGCGAGTTATTTGCGAGATGCTCGACCTGAATAAGAAAGGAAGTCGTGACGAGATCGCCACGCGAATATTGAACTTCCTTATTGAGCCAAAGGATTCTGGCAAGACGGCAGGCGGCGGTCGGCCGCGTCGATCTGCTGCAGTAAAAGCCAATAATCGAGGTTATTCATCACACGATGACGATTATTCCAGCGATGAGAAATCGTCGCCAAGAGCAAAGCGCAATATGGGTCGCAGGCCCAACTTGAAAGATGAAACTTCCACGGAAGAGAGCGACGAAGACTTCCATCCCTCGGAAGAAAGCGAGGAGGAGAAGCCACGTGGCAAACGTGGTCGTGCCGGGCGAAGAAAAAAGGATGACAGTGACGAGGAAGAAGAGAGCGAGGTAGACAGCGACGACAGTGAGGATAGCGATGAAGGCGGGCGAGGTAAGCGCAGAAAGGTAGCTAATAATAAAACAAAAACCCGCGGGGGCGGCACGCGCGGCCGAGGACGTCGAAGCGCTGCGCCGGCAGCCGCGCCAAAACGTAAGGGACCTGCGAGACGAGGCCGCAAGAAGCAGGAAACTTCTGAGGAGGAGGACGAGGGCAGTGACGTGCACGAGGAGGAAGCTTCTTCTTCCGAAGACGAGCCTTTGGCGAAGAAGACTGCAAAAAACCCACAACCGCCAACTGTAAGTAGAATTAACGGAGCAGACGATGTATAAATGCGTTTGCCTTGAAACATTTTAGGACGATGAAATAAAATCCTATATAAAAGAGATACTCGAAGGCGCAAACTTAGAGGAAATTACAATGAAAACCGTATGTAAACGGGTATACGGCCATTATCCAGACTTTGATCTCACCCACAAAAAGGATTACATCAAGGCGACAGTAAAATCGGTAATTGCTAAATTTTGAGTGTTCGTGGGGTGGCATGGGTTGTACTAACATCTCGTTGTGTTTTAGCTGATATCTACATAATTTCACACAAACAACATTAAATGTTAACAAACCAACACACAAATTCGGTTAATTATCTTAATGAAAGATATCTATTATATACATGTTTAATCGAGTACAAAACGTTTAAGAATTAACTCATTTCGGTGCCAGCACCTTATCACTTTCAGTGCGCATGTTCGTCTATAAATTCATAAGTTTTTTCACTTGGGCTCATCCGTCTTATGTATTTGTTATGAAGCAACAAACAGACTTTTCAAGATATATGATATGAAACTGCAGTTATTATTTTATTATAAATTATAATTGAAAAGTATATTTGATAGAATTAGCATGTAAATAACCATGGTTTCGAAAATAAAGCTATTCTTCACGTAGTTTTGATAACAAATTGTCATCTTATCAATGTTTAAACATTCAAAGTGCTCTTGTAATAATCTATTTTTATTGATTTGCAACTGCGTACTAATATTCTACGCATTTTAGATTACAGTCTTCTGTTTACATGTATTTTAAATTTGGTGTTCGTCTGTAGATGGCAATAGTGTTTGTCTTAAACTTAAAATATTAGTTTAAAAGTTTTTTTTAAGTTAATTTGTTTTAGTTTATTTGTATATTTACGCTTAAACATTGCCTAATCTATAATAAATAACAATAATTTAGTTGTTTTTTAAAGAGTGTAAGAATATTACTAAGTTATAGTAAAATACAGACTATTGAGACTAGAGAAATAGATTTAATATTAAAATTTAGTATTGAGAAGTGAAGGTGACATTTCCTTGGCAAAATATAGTTGTAATTCTTGAAATTCCCCAAGACCTTTTCAGCACGCAGATAATGCAGAAGCATTCACGACTGGTGCGCGATATGGGGTAGCAAGGAGCGAGAAATGCGCGCTGAGAAGTGTCGCACTAAGAAATTGCAATATGGCGCTTGGGGGCGCTGGAGACGTTATGGTTTCGGGTTTGGTGACAAGCCTTTTAAGAGACCAGCCGGCGGTAGCGTGTGCGGTTGGCGGGTTTCAATTGAAAATTGTAAACCTCCCTCGCATTCCTTCCACGCATTGAACATTCACACCAATATTACATCGGGCGCGACCCGTCGCGACGCGCCATCGATGCCTGCCATCCAGGCCTTGTACGTACAATAATAATCCCTAGACTGTACCTATATACACATCGATCTTCTTCTTTGCACAATTTTACTTTACTTTTAATTTACAACAATTCTTTCTTGATAACCTGCCATGTACATTCCTGCATTTCTTTAACATCATTTCTTTAAAATCTTCAGAACTCAGCTCTCAGCTTTATTCTTTACATTTGTTGTCACATCCGCTTGACGCGCCACGCCAACTTCCCACAAAGTATGATTGTTTAAGATCAACTCAATTGCACATAAATTGTCGACAAACGGTGCACGGTGCCCGCTGCCGCCTTGGGCAGCAGGGAATGCGAAAAGACTTGCTGCGAGCGAGGATCAAACGCAAGAATCACGCGGGGGTGATTACGCGCTCTGCCCGAACGGATGGATGAGAGAGGAAAAACACAAAACAGATTCACTTTATTTGCTGGCTGAGTGCACAGAACACACGTCTGTGTGCTCAGCCAAGTGCGCGAAGACAATTTCCCTTTTTCTTTTCTTCTTCCTCCTTCTCTCCTGTCTTGCCTCAACAATATTTTCTTTTAAACCACAATCTTTGCATCCCTTGGGAAACAAACATTCGGAATACAACTTTTACATACGCTAATTTTAAACAGATATAAATACATACTTATATACAACTTACGTTATTCAAAGGTAGGTACAGTGAGTGCTGTACCTTTTAAGAAAGGCAACAACAAAAGATTGTATTAATGAATTAAGTGGAGGCAGGCTTTGTATCCTTTGTCCCAAGCTGTGTCATTTGATACGTGCATTATACGAATGAGCATTTTATTATGTAGAAAATTATAAAAGAAAGCTTCGACTGAAACCTCTTGTCGTTTCAGAATCGAAACCGAATCTGCGAACGGAGCACTCAACAATCCATTGTAACTTAACCGCTTGTGTAATTGTTCAGTTCAGTTCAGGAATATGTATATAAACATCTTACAAATTGCGGTTGTGTTCCAGTTGAGGGACAATAGTTGAGTTTAGTACCTATAATATAAGCATAGTACAGTACATATTATACACTCATTCTCCAATGAATGACATGTTATGTTATACTAAGAATACTCGTAAGTTCAGGTCAATTGTTGGGCTGCGCTGTGGGAGTTCAACTGCTGCCAGCCAAACAATGCACAAAAACAATGCAGTCAACAATGGCACAAAGGGAGTGCAATTGAAAAACCAACATGTGGATACATGCAGACTGTGAAAGTCATTCTTTCGCGTTCCTGGGGCGCATTTGCAATTGCAAGCGCAGTAAATTACTTACTCGTGAAATACAGCAGCAATCAATTATGCGCCTGTATTATAACGCGTTTAAATGGCGATTAGACAATGCGGAATCGAGAGAGACTCACTCAGACTGCCTCCCACTAGGTGCTGTCATTGTTATGAAATGCATCAAGTCAAGGCAAGTCAAGGGACGAACGCCGACGAAATTTATTGTTAATAGATCATGCTGAAAGCATTCATATTCAACCATTTCGCAAACAATTGTGAGAGTTAACTCTGAAGTGTGTGCCTATTCATTCACGCATGCACATGTGTATTGTTGGTTGCCTACCTTAATTCATACCTCATCTAACCTTATTTGGTTAGTTAGTTCATAATAGTGTGTATTGATATTTTCTCGAATGTCTAAACTCCGTATATGTTTTAATAAGCCACTTGACATCATGGCAAGGCATTGTGGAATCAGTTCGTCATTAAGTACACCTACGACGTAATCCAATTACCGATCGGTTTCTCTCAGAGATTTATCTTGTGCTAGTGCTAGTGCTTGCGGTTGTGGAACTTGTTAGTAAAGTATAGATAACAAGCAGCAGCAGCAGCAGCATGTTGACAGGTAAGCAATGGAATAAATATGCACAAATTCGGCTGCTGACTTCCGAACATATCATCTTCAAGTAGCTGGAGGAGAGTTTTTCTGCACTATGTGTTGGTTTCCTTGAAGAATTCGCATTCACATTCACATTCGCATTCGCTGGGTTCGAGAAGAAGGTACTTGAGAAATAAAACGTTTTCGTTTTGCGCTGGCTCTGCTCGAGTTTCGTTTCATTTGCCATTGATACTCGGTTGGCAACCCAACAACCCACCGACCGACCATCCATCTATCTATTTATCTGCGCGCCGAAATTGATGCGAAGCGAGATCTTGAGAGGCAACCCTCTCGAAACGCCACGAGGCCACTTGAATTGACCTTTTCCATACAAGTCGATTCCTTGCTTCTGCATTGCATTTTATCTGTTTGTACATATGATCTATCATTGTAGAAGCGAAATGCTGAGTTGTGAGCTGGGAGTGAATTCGAAACCAGGAAGAGAGCGGGCCGGCATTCCGCTCCGCTCACCTTGTAATTATCGGATTAGGCAACTGCAGACGCATATTAGTTGCAATATAAGTATCCATTGCACATGCATAAGACCAAATTACACCCCGAAATTATATAATGTGTGAAGAGAAATGGACGAAATACAATCACAATCGCATGTTTGACATATCCGTTGCCCTGGCGCATTATGATGTTGGCACCACTGTCAAGTATCAAATAACTACAAATCAGATAACAATAACCTAGCTTAGGTAGCATAAACTACCTTCATCTTCATGGTCCCCTATGTTTGTGGGGCGTGCTCAAAGGTGCAGATTTGATGTTTCAATTTCGTCTTCGGATGACCAACTTAACCTAACCTACGAATGAATGAGTGGTGGTTTCATAGGTCGGTATAGCAAACAGCACTAGATTGTGACAATGCAATGGCCTAACCCCATGCATGAGTGGTGGGTATTAATAAAAAACGTGTTTTCGACGTTTCGGCGAATGACTCAACCCTTGGTGAGTGCCCTCGCCAAGGGGTTATTAATTTCAGACAAATAAGACTACATATGTCAGTAATAAAGACGCCACCCCTTTGAGCGCACGCTTTTTTATACCCGATTGCCATGCCTTGCCATGCAGATATCGTGTGTCAAATTGGCAATTCTCTTCGCAGCGTGCATCGTTTACTGTATTTTTATTCCGTACCCCGGCGAAGACGTGCGTTTTATTACTTGATCTCAATACCGCCACGACTGGAAGATGTTTAGACACACTTATCCCTGCCATTCGGCGATAAAAATGTGCGTTTATTTTAATTTTATGCCCTTTGGGCGATATTTTCAACGCCTAATTGTCTTTGTATTCAAATTTTCATTCAATTCAAAGGCGAACTTTTCATTACTTATGAAGAAGAAAGTTCAAGTTTATTATCGTTGAGGAAAATAAATATACGCGCCTGCTCTGTACCTGACTCTGACTTGTAAGAAAAAGGGCGGCGAAAAGAAAGTTCGAGTGCGAAGTTATCCAGAATTATTGTCTCGATATTGTTAGGTTATGTCAAGATGGCGGATCGATATAAAAGTTTCCAACCAACTTGGTGCGCGTCTCATTAAGTTCGCCTCTGCGGAATTCATTCCATTTGTCAATGCCAATACGCAGCGCGGCGACAAGTATTGTATATATGTGTATGCATAAAAGCCTATATTTAATATTTGCAACGAAGGAAGGCGCGAGGAGTAGCGCCGCCACCAACGAGTGAACGAACGAACGAACGCCCCTTCAAGAAACTTATAACGAAATCAATTTCAATTATTTGAATTAAATTCCGGAAGTTCCGCCGCCATCAGCGTGCTGTTCACGATGTTAAAATTCTATTGATACGCTGCTCTCGCGCTCAAGCTCAAGCTCGCGCCTAGTGCTGCAGCTGGTGAGGGGTGGCGAACGCACCGAACATCATTCGAAATGGAAAATTGAATTGTCGATGAGATGACAAAGAATAAAAACCTTATTAATTTAGGTGTCATCTTCGGCTTGCACTCGTCGTCGCAGTCGCATTGCCTCGCGTTTTTGTCCTTCTGCTTCTTCTTCTTCTGTTTCTTAGCTTAGTTTAGCTTATTTTTGCCCAATTCGCTTGCCAAATACAATACAGACGTAGGTTTTGATTAGATTAGATTATACAGCGACAGCGAAATTGAATAAAAATAAGAGTAGAGTAGTGAATATGCAAATCTCATCCCGATTCAAACGTCAGTAGCAGTATAATATCACAATAATGGTCGGTGATCGGATGAATCAAGAAACTCAGAGGCGAAGCCTTGTTGTTGTTGTTTTGTGTTAATTTTATTTCGATAATCCTTCGCTCGCTCGCTGCAGGACGGACGCTGGGTGCATGGTGTGAGGTTTTAAAGTCGCGTGGCGAGGATTTAATTCGCAAATGCCGCCACCGGCAATGTGTGTTTAATTGAGAGGGCGCGACATCCCCACACGTCGCCGTCGTTGAAAGCGCCTTGTAATCACGATTGCCATCGTTCATCAATGCGGTCACCACACTTACGCCGCACCGCCGAACACTAAATACTATTCTCATCATATTTACTTTAATAAAATCACACAGTGCGCTGTGCTGCTACCCTATTGAATACCGCTTTGAGGTTATGTCAGCAAACAAAGCTCACACTGTTCACATATTATATGTATGTATTTCAAGCTTCACTAGATTACAATTAGATAGATGGGCACACAGATATTTAAATGATATTATTCAATTGGAAATATACATCTGTCTGTCTGTCTTTTATATTTTTTAATAAGTATAAGTAAGTATTTAGACTTATGATGAATCAAAACAAAAAAACATTGAGAGGTAATATCATGAATTAATGTTATCGTCGAATCAAATGGAATGGTTGGTTTATTATTGTCTCTTTTGTTATGATGAACAATAAAACAATACAAACAGCTAATAGATAATAGCTAATAGCTAGAAGCAAGCAATTAACCAGCTTCATCTAATCAGTTGGTGGATGGTCGGCATTGTATTGTTTCGTATTGGTATTGACGTTGTGCTTGCGCACAGGAGAAATGAATTCAATTAGGATAATATTAGACGTGTATCCATCCGTTTGTCCATGGAGGGCAATGCAGTTGAGAGCCAGCAAGCGCATTGTTTACGCACAGAACCAGAACCTTTGGCGAGCTATTCAAAGCGTAACTCTATAGAATTCAAAGATAACGCAGGGTGCACCACGCACGCACGCAGTGTATTGTATTGTTATCTATCTGTGTGGCGCATCGATGCCCATGTCGATGTCGATGATCAGCCGACAACAACGAAGGGTTGTGTTGCGTTGGTTGCCACGTTCTAGTATATGTACATGCATGCATGTACAGTGTGGCAACACGGGTGCCACCGAAAGGAGCACGCACTTAACTGTCATCTCCAGACCGATCGGCATCACGCCGCAAACTTAGTGCAGTGCAGCGCCGCCCTTCCGCGTTTAATGTCAGAGTCATGACATGCACTGAGTGAGCAGGAATCATGTCAATTGTATCCTATGATAATTAGTTTTGAATCTACCCATCCATTCAATTACAGGTTTCTGTAACTTGCAGGTAATTGGTATGAGTTATCATTATCTTTTTTACGATCAATTTGTCAGGAAGGTTTCATGTTACAAAAGTGCTTTTTTCAATGAAATTGTATAAGTAACTCAAATAACGGTGCCCTTCTTACCTGTTTCGTTGAACGGCAGCATCTTTGTAGCAAATAAGTGCATACCAAGCTCGCAAGTATCAAGATACAAGTCAAAAGATTAAAAGTATCGGAGTACAAACAACAATAAAGGGATCGCTCTGAGAGAGTTCGATCTCCGATTACACACGAGACAAGAGGAGAGGAGAGGAGACGACAGACAGGATCGTGAAATATGTCAAAATTAAATAAAAACGAATAAGAGAAATGTACCCAACCCAACACAAGTGCGAAAAAAACATGTAACGTCGAAAATGGAAAATTTAATTTAATTGAAAATTCGCCGTTTACACGACACAGAGAGAATACAATTTACACACACTTGGCAACGCTGCGAAATTAATTTACTCAGCCACGTGTTAAATTTCTAATTACACCGCACCGACAGACACTCGACGCCTGCCCTGTTGACGTAATGCTATTCTGTTTATAATAATAATTACAACCAGCGCGGATATATGCACGTCGCGACGCGTCCGTGTGGATGGAGTTGCCTACGTGTGCGAGGAAACGACAAGGGTGTGCTTGTAAATTTGCCGCAGTTGCAGAGCAGTACGTATGGATGGCTTGCAAAATGAAAATGTAAATACACGTCCCAACTGTTTTCAATCCACGCGCAAGCTGCCAGGACAATGCGAAAATCAAATCAAAATGACGCCAACGCCAACAGGATGAATGCGAATACGGATGTAAAATCTAAATATAAATGTAAATTAACTGACACTGTCATCCCCCAATTCATTCAGAGGCTCAAAAGTGCGAAAAAGGTGCAGAAAATCAGAGATTAATGCTGTATCCATGATATATTTACAATTATTCGTACATTGCTAACTCGAAATCAAGATAACGATTAATTCTACAGTAGTACATGTCATATTATTGGTAATTGCATACATTTTACGTATTTTATGTTGGTATATTATTCTTTTATTGCAAGAAATCTACAGTAACCCAACGCAAGCGCAACGTGCGTGGTTAGTTGCCTACCTTAACGATATTGTAGGTTATTCTATAGTAGACACGATAAAATGAGCTCCACTATCAGCTTTTTTGTGTTGTAAGACGTGAATTGTGAGCTTCTTTTCTCAAGACTACTATACTTTTGGATTGTAAGTACATACAGTATTTCCACTTTAGTTTAAAACTTAAATAATGGAAAAAGTATACTGTAATTGTAATTCTTAGGCATTTTAAATTCTACAAAGCGACTGTTCGCAAATCTATACAAATATGTACACAATTAATACATCATTAATTGAACATTTAAAGCAAATCGAACGACTTTGAATATTACATACGGCTGTACTTACTTGCGTACTGGATTTGATCAATTCAACCCGAAAGTAAATTGCTATTCAGAGTACGAAGTCTTATCCGAACCGGTGTTCGAAGCGGGCGAAGACGCGTTCGTCTTGTCGCCGGCGGAACTGTAGATGTCGTGATGCACCAAGGGCATGCCGTACTCTTGCGGTGGCCGAATCACCGTCGGCAAGTATCCTGTGCCTGCGTAGGGCGCCGACAAGAAGCGCCTTGAAGGTGAAAATCGATGAAAGTTGTTCGGGGGGCCTAAGGGCGAGAACGCCGACGGTGTGGGACATCCTTGGTCGTCCTGGACGCCAGAGACCATTGCTTCCATTGCTTGTAGCACATCACCTTTGCATCTACACATTATAACATTCAATTAGTCTTAATAAATACTTAATTAATTCATTGATTTAGCCAATTAATTAATTATTTACCTTTGCAGGATTGTTTCAACGTCACTTCGGCGTCGGCCAGGGAACACCCGCAGGAGGATATCCACCGGGCTGCGCTGCTGATGCAAGGTGTTGGGATACTGATGGAAAGGGCTGAACTGATGAGGGAAGTTGGGATAGTAAGGTAAGAAGGGCTGGTTCAGGGGGCTGGTGGTCATGGTGGTGGAGTTGGGGCTCGAGGGACTGTCTTGGGACTTCTTGAGCGAGAGGTTCTCGGGCGCGTCGGTAGAGGTGTCGTCCTCGACGTCCAGGTCGCGGTCGGGAGTGCGGCGCGTGTGTTGATTGGAATCGGGGGACGGCGTGTTCGGGAGTTCCTGTAATGGCCTGCTAATGGGCGATGAAGACGACAGCCGTCGTTTGGGCTCCTCGTCCGATTCGGAATCGTCTTCGTGTTTCCGCCGCTTGCCGGCTGAAATGCAACGTCATAAAAACGTGATAATTACAGATGAGAGATGTCAGGGTCGCTTGCGCTCGTGGAATATCCACTTAGTGGCGTGGCGTGGCGAGGATAGAATAGGCGCAAAAGTGGCGCAACTCACTCCAGGGGAGAATTCATTAAGTAGACCGCTAAATGATACTTGCGGAATGCTGCAATAAGAATGGAATGCGTCGCGTCATTACACCACATGAGGGTGATCTTCATCTTTATCTTCCTCAAGCTCTTCATCAAGACGCACAGACTCAAGTCAAGTCAACAACTGCCACTTTATTAAGATCAAAGAAATTACACTTTAAAGTGGGTGTCAATTGCTCATTCGCTTGAAAATCGTTTATTTCCGAATGATTTATAAGTAGGTATATTATGTGCTGAAAAGAGTTTAGTCTACAGCGTTTTTGCGGTTTGGGGCATAATTTGAAACAGAAGTGCTGTAAATTATGCGGAAATAATTGTGCTCGTGACGGGCGACAGCGCTTCTGTTGCATTGTGTTTCGGATTTAATTGCCGTCCACACCCACGCAGATCACATCACACCACGATCATCCCTTGTATTCATATGCCTGCCGCGTATTAACTTGGGGCGCAGATATCATATCATAACCTCACTTCGCTTGCGTATTCAAAATCATTGAAATGTAAAAGCTTGTTTTATTACCTTTTGCGACGGCCGCGTTGCTGGCAGACTAAATTTTAATTTTATTATATTACGATCGATGAACTCTACTTTACTCTACGCTCGCTGCTGTTATTGCGTTATTTTTTAACAAGAAACATAAGCGAAGAAATCACAGCGCAGCGCGCAAAGGTTTCACTTTATTAAAAATTACATTCGCACTTTGCAGGTTTCCTCATTACTTCACAAGCGCAAGCATACTTTTTCGTTGTTTTTTTAAGGCAGACTTACTGTTTCATCTTCAGCCAGCCTGGCCACTGTTTGCCTAGCAATTAGCCATTTCGAGAGAGTTTTAAGAGAATAAACAATTAAAACAATCAACTGGCCAAGGATTCAGCCAGTGGTAACAAGGCTGAGAACACATTGTATCCGTACGCGCAAAGAATCAAACGGCCAGCGCAGCGGCTTGGATATGCGACAAAATTTAAAAATCGTGTCAATATTTAACCGACCGCGGCCAGCCAAGCCACTTCTGTGCGTTTGTCCAGCGACATTCACATTAGGAATTGTTTACTGTCGCAAGTGATGAGTGAATGTTTGTCTTATAAAAACTGATACAATATTGTCTTTGGCGTTTAAAAATGGTAAAATTCAACTTTAAACTGCGATGCATTTGTGTAAGCATTCAGTTTGGTGATTGAAGTGTGAATATTTAATGAGATTAGGTGAAAACCTTTGCACATCATATCGCGAGCGTTGAAGAAAAATACAGTGTTTTCCACTCGCTTCGCTCGTAAAAGAAAACCACCCTGCGCCTGCGGCGGAACGTGTAACCGCTTGGAAAACTGGTGTTAAACGCTCTAATTGATTTTTCACTGCGTTACACCGCCCAACATTACACGCTAATTAATTAAAGCACCATTCTTTCTGCCAGCAGCCACCCTCTAATTGAAATTCATTTTTAAGAAATCACTTTTCCGGGGTTGTAATTGAATTTATTTCCAGTTGTGAATAACTAACAACCTCCAGGACTGGTGGTGGTGGTGGTGGTGCTTGTGGTGAGTGCTAGACTATTGGTCAATTTGTTTTAGCAGCAAAGTCGACCACGGCGGGCAACCACTTGTGACGGAGGGCTGCGGTTGCCCGGATAAAGCAAGCACTCAAAACAAAGCAATGCAATGCAAAACAACCCCTGACCATTTAGTCCGCCGCGCCGGCCGCGCCGGTTTAATTCCGGCGATTGCCAGAGAAATTGATGCAAAAAATATCATATCCAAATGACCAAACGGCTGCAAAATCCATGGTTTGTCCTCTTGTAGGTACTCGTAATTCCTAACTAAAAACATTTTTAAAGTTGTTTTTGTTTGAAAATCATACAAATAGGCATGATTTCAACCCTGACTCTTGGGGGCGAATAACCACAAAGTATCATTGAAATAAATACGAGTAAAGTATAAGGGAGATCATTATCCCGAAGTGCGTGAAGCGGAATTAAGTGACTTGGAAGAGGTATCAGTTCCACGTGAATTGTTCGACGGGCACGTGGCGTGGCGCTTGAGACTTGAGAAAAACAATCGATAATTATGTGAGCAACAGCAATCATACCAAGAGACCAGCAACCACTGAAGGGTCCAAGACACGCGTCGAGGGAGGTGATTATTTCAAGTAGAAAGTAGAATATGATATGAACTTACAATTGGGGCTTGCACCCGCGCTCGCGTTTGCGCTTGATGTGGCTGTGGGTAAGGGTGAGACGGCAGTGTCGTAGCTGTTGGTGGTACCCGCTGGCATCTGCGGTGCGGCGGTTTGCGGTTGCGGCAGGTTACCACCGGCCGAGTCCGTCGGCGGCGCGGCCGGCGCGGGAAACAGCAGCCCCAGCTCGCGGGCCTCGTTCTCCTCCTGGGCCTGCTGCCGTCGGAGCGCGACCTGCGCTGCCATGACGCGCTGCCGCTCGGCGATGAGGGTGCATTTGGCACAGGCACAGTCGCGCCACCGGCAATACCGCTTGTGCCCTTTGAGCGCACTGACCACCCCGTGGTTGCGGCAGCGGGCGCACTTCGGAGTGCGCTGGTACCGCTCGGAGGCGCGCAGGAAGAACGCCGGCGGGATGGCCCCCAGCACCGGATGCTGCGACATCAGCGTTGACATGTCCACGCCGCTGCTCGGCAGACTCATCTTCGCACACGACACTCGAACAAACAGATGGACCACGGATGATGATGGTGATGCGGATGCTGGTACGTCCGTTGGGGATCGGCTGCGGTTTGAAACTAAACGAAAAGTGTAACTGACGTCGCGCGCCAACCAGAGGCAGAGACGAAGAGCAGAGCAGAGCTGGATGCTTACCCCCGCCGAGGGGTGCGCGGTGCCGGATCGCGATCTGACCGAAAAGCAACCGAGGCCACAGCGGTGGCAACTGTATGAGGCGTTCGATGCTCGCTCGCTACATCCCTTTTGCGCCCAATCGTGCGCCAGTCGGGGCACAAGCCACACCCTTGCTGCCGCCGCCAGCAGCAAGGCATTAAGGGTTGAAACCACGTATCCCTCTCCTTCTTCTCTCGTTATTCTTATTTAAACTTGTATTTCTTCAATTGTCTAGTCTAGCCATATACCTATGTTCTTCATATACAAATAATACAAAAAGTCAGGTTAGTTTTGTATTATTGTAACTATTTTTATTATTTTATTTTATTTTATTTATTTTTGTTAGTGCATAAATGCAATAACATTGAATGGAATAACATTCATATTATTATTTCAATTTCACATCGTCAGTTTCAATTGATTGGTTGTTTGGTTGCCTACCATCAGGAGAAAAATAAATGAGAGCATGCATCTCTTGGCAATAATAGGTACATACACCTATTATTGAATATATTAATGTCCACGAGGTACATATATTCTACTGAAAATGCCAATTTTGTTGCTCTTCAGACCGAATTGAAATATGAATATGAATTTGATGCAGAGAATACACAGCAAAAACAAATTCAATAACCATTCCGCATACGCGGATTTATTTGAAATATTTAATTATAAATACGTGCGTTATTGATCTATATAGAAATTTTATTATAGAGTTAATTATTTATTATTATTAAATATTATTGCGTACCTAGTAGTAGGTATTAGCAAGTAGGTATAATAAGTAACAAAGAATCATATTTAATCTAATATCAGAGATAAAGGACGAGCAGAGGACTCAATAATATGAGAAGAGACAAGGTCGCAATAAGCTAATACTAATTTAATTAAATTCTTGCGCGCCTGACAACCCAGCCCGTGTCATTCGATTTCAATTTTATTCACAGTTACTTGTCCGTAACTGTGAACGGGTAGGTATTCGGCTATTACCGATGGGGGTTGCCTTCGCTTGCGCTTGCGATTATTTGTATCACGTTGGAATGTCTATTGTCAGCCCTGGAGCTCATCTCGCCTTTGTGCGCGTGGCTCAATTTCTCCAAAGTAATTTAGCGCATTATGCATGCATCAATTAATCAAAAATGTCTCGGGATTAAGAGACAGAGTAATTTTGCGATAAGCACCTAACGTTAAAAGCCTCGAAGAGTCACAATTAACTTGTGTCTGCGTTCTTATCTCATGACAAGAAGTCTGCTTCTTCTTGAAGAAGAAACCAGCATCTTAATTAATCTCTACAAAGATAACACAAGCAAAAGAGGCAGGCAAAGCAAAAGGGAAATGAAAAGGGAAAAAGTAACTAAATTTTGGGGAAATTCAATATTTAACTCTTTTATTCAGTGTACAAAGTGAACTCAGACATTGGATTTGGATTCTTCATCATTCACAGTTTGCATTCAGAGAACGAGAGCGGGCGAGCGGGCGAATGGGGGATTGAATTATACTCAGACACGGTTCGGCTTACTATTAAATTCTGTTGAATACTATTCAAATCCCATTCCACGTCCCCCTATTATATTAAAGACAAAACAGTTGAATTGTATAGTGGCAAGCGACGGCGACGGCGGCGGAGACCTCGGAACGAGTTTGTGAACTGTGAACGAACGGGTGCCGTGTTCTTCTTCACTCTTCACCGAATTCAAGCCCGACCCGAACTAGAACTAGAACTCGAACTCGAACTCACTTGCTAATATACTGTCAGAGTATTTATGTATTGTCCATTGTAACCTCCTTTCCAGCCAACAGAAATGCATCGAGACCACAAAGGGGTGCTGAAATGTGCTTGCTGAAATATTCTTTTGCCCGTGTGCGCACTAATCATAATGACAATCGTATTTACTGTTTGTTTGTTGGGTTGCCTAAGTTGTCAGCGACATCTTCGCTAAGATAAATGTTCGCAAGTACGTACACATTATATTTGTGCTTTTGTGACTTCTCAAGATATGTGTGGGAAGCAAAAGAGATCAAGACTATGATGGTTGGTAATACGCTTTGAAATTGCTCTTTTTCAAGGGGTTGGGGGCTGTTTCTCAGCAAATATCTTAAGGACATTTGAGACTATATACAACCTCGAAGATTGCATTTCTTCACCTTCAACTTAAACTTCAGCAAGCTAGTGATTTTTATCGTATGACCGAAATCAATCCTCTCAATCTCATTCATTCATTCATTCTTCCGCCCGCAAGCCAAACTACCAAGGCACCTAAGAAAGCAAACAAAACACAAACATACCATGCGTATTCGTATAAATTCAATGTATCATCGCTTGATAGCAATCACTATTGTTCGGGTGGTTGCTTGATGTAAACTTTAAACTTTACTCTTGGGAAGAAACCAGAGTAGGCTGCCCACTATACACTTGTGTCAGCAAGCAAGTGGAGTGGACGCTCTTGTCATAATACCTATAATAATGACAAGTGGTCTTTTTGCAGTTATGCATGTTGAATTTGATGCAATGCTATGCAATGCAATGAATGGATGCTCTACATACTTGGCAAGTGCAGATTAATATCTTCTTCTTCTTCTTCTTCTTTTGCGTTTGCACAGCAAACTGTGGGAGCATAAAGATTACGTGTGAAGAATAAAAAAACCTTCTAGGATTATTGTTAAGGTTAGTGTTTAATATTATATTAAATTTGCACCGAAAAATTTATCCCAGAGGAAAGAAAATGTAAATTCTCTCACATTCAGAGAAGATTTGAATTTCATTTTATGAGGTCAGCAGACAATGTGATATTAAAAGCGGTTTCTCTTCACAGTATAGTATAGGGTATTTTTTGTTTTGCCACAGGAGTATAATTCAAATATTTATTTAGGCGTGCATTTGATATCGTTCATGTACGAGTAGGTATAACGGGGTGGACGCAATGACCAGCTATCAGTTATATCGGTTGCCACCGAATAAAACTTAGCCGCAGAAAACAAATGACAGAAGCTGGCGATGGCACGCTGGACCTTCGGGGAAAAATGATGAAAAACTCACTGGAAAATGTATGTATGTATTCCTATCGAAACGCAACGCAACGCAAGGATGACAATGAATTATACTCGCGCTATATATATACATACATACATACATGGTAGGAAGGTGGCCTAACGCTGGCGCAAGTTAATGTGGGAATGAAAAAGCTGACAAAAGTGAAAAACGCTGCGGAAACTGTGCGAATGTGCCCGGAGCAAAAACGCAAAAGCCGATTCTTGCATAAGTTTGCAGCCGGTCAGTTCGGGCCGGTCGTCCTCCCGTCATTCCCACTCGTCCTGTCTGCTTTTTATCTGGAAATATTCGACGGGATTTGCTTGAAAAACGTTTACGTTCAACAAATTCATTTTTTACTTCACTTTGACTGTACATAGCTAGGTTTTGTACGGCCCAAGTGACTTTGTTTGAGCAAACATTTAATGTAAGCATTTCCATAGCAGATCAAATTATGCGTTCATTTACAAGATTTCCTCCGGACTTCTTTTATATTTCTGCATTGTGAAAACGCACCGACTTTTTGTGTCTGCTGTGGTTTCACACAACAAGCAAAGAAGCAAACATAGTAGAAGAAGAAGAAGACGAAGTGTTTTCCGCCTTGAGAGCTCGCAAGTATAAAAAACTTTTTGATATCTTGTTTACATTTAGAAATGCACTTTTGTTGATGCGTGTACGTATCTTACTTCTATTGCCCACAATGGCATGTTTTGTGCCAATCATCGAGAAAAAATCACTTCTTTTGTTGGCATTTGTTTAGTTTGATTGAATCGCCCTTTGGGCCTCCTGTTTCTAGCACATCTCTTTCATATTGTGATTCCTCCGTCTTATTCTTATTCTTTTTACTAGTGTTTGTCTATTTTTCTCTGAATTAACTTTCTTCAGCGATGTAAGTATTCATTTCATTTCAAGTTTCATTCATTTCCGGTACATAAAATCGTTCACCAACGACATTTCACCAAAATTTCATACACGTACACGTTTACAATAATGATTATCATTAGGGAACGATAGATGTCTTGTGTCACCTTTGACATGCAAGCGATTGTTGTGTTGTGAACGATTGCAAGTAGGTTCGATATCGTCACGGGCGCTTGATGATTATGAGAGGTATATGACCAGCACAGAACCATGACAAACGGCTGCCAAAACGTTTACTCATTAGTTCACGTGCCTATTTTCCAGTCACTTCTAAAATGAGTTCAATTGACGATTGAATGAAGAGTATTTTAAAGGCTGATCTTTAAGACACTGGCAAGTTTTAAGATAGTAACACGGGTGGTTTAAGAATTATCTCAGGGAATTGTTGAAATATCCCATGAAGAGAATGGGACTGAGTATATGTGAGGCACAATTCAGCATTTCAGCGATTGATATAACCATACGAATGAACGCGAGTACAGGATATATTCGGGGGTGTATGGTACTCGACGTCCAAACTCTATGGCCGGAGATAGATGATTGTAGGCTGCTGAACGGACACAATGGACTCTCTATTATCCCTCAACTTATCATCTCTACTTACCTATACGTGACGATTCCATTCAGGTCATCGAATGTGGTTCGAACATAAAGGGTTGCGTGCGGCTCTCATTCAGATTCGCATTGATGGTTGATTTGTAAAATTTAATCACTCACCTTGATAATCATCATCATATTTAAAAGTCAATTTAATCGCTGAATTCTTTAAAGTTTAAACGGGAAATTGAGGGAAATGTAGAGGTGAAGTTATTTATGAGATACATGGTTTCATTCGTGTAACCGTCTCCAATCACAGGCGTTGGCTTGTAACATGGGTTGCAATCCGCCGGCGGCGGAGACAGTTTGTTACATTTGTACACATCGGGGGCGGTTGCTTTGCGTCCTGTGAGCCGGCGCAGCAGTGAATTTCCGGGGGCAGTAAAGCGCTACTGTATCCTTGCGAGTCTTATGATTGGTTATTCAGTTTTATGTATTTCTATGTAAAACGTGAGCAGTTATACAGAAGTTCTAATCAACGATAAACAATATTATCAGTACCTACTTGATTATTGAAAATTAAACATTTAAACTAATGATTTAAGTACATACATAATTAATTTAATTAAGTGATTTTTTAGATTAATGTATAAAAATTAATCAATTAACAAAAATAACATACTTAAATATATTAATAAGTTAAATTTTATAAAGTACGTTTTAAATTACAAGTGAATTATTGTTTTATTTTAACTGCTAGCTCGCTCTGGCGTTGAATGGGAGAACTACGCTTACCAGTTTGAAAGAAACCTGTACAAACTTGAACTTTGATGGTTGTAAGGTTGCCTAGTATAAATACTTCTAAAACACCCTACAAGTCACTGCACTATTTATTTATTGAATAAATAAGGCATTATATTGACTTATTTATTAATTATAAAAGGTATTACTCACAGGAGCTATAACTATTCATAATTATTTAAAATATTCAAGAAATTTATCATATGAAACTGATATCTTTCTTAAAATTACATCCTTAATGCAATCTTTGATACTTACAAACTTTCTATGAAGCAAAATGTACCTATGAGCAGAATAATTAGAAATAAATGATAGACGTTTATTAAGCAATAAATTATAATGAGTTTCTAATTAAAACCAAAACAAAGTAGGCTCGCTGAGATCATTGAATAACGACAGATCCAATGCGTACTTCAGCTAATTACCGGTATGATAAACATTTATGAAGAGAATGTAGGTCTACATAACGAGGTATAACGATTTCACG
Organism: Aleochara bilineata; assembly: GCA_003054995.1. Classification (NCBI taxonomy): domain Eukaryota; kingdom Metazoa; phylum Arthropoda; class Insecta; order Coleoptera; family Staphylinidae; genus Aleochara; species Aleochara bilineata. The sequence continues at coordinate 51,430 of NBZA01004902.1, read as the reverse complement.
TAGTCATTTAATAGTTTGATTGTAAATAGATTATAATTGAGTTCTACCCATGTAAGAACCAAATTAAATATTTAGTCATTAAGTAATTAAATTAAAGACAAACTTCCTATGGCAAATCAATTTAAAATTAATTATAAGTAAAACTTAATAGTTTAATATTTTATTTAAACTACGAACAACAAACAATTACAGTTCTATGAGCATGAAGGAACTATTCATGTGAAAACAATTTTCAGATGATTTCAATTGGAGCGGATGGCAAGCAAAACCAATGAAGCGAATAATAAGAATTCGTGTTGTACGCGAGTGGAAAAATGACCAAAAGTAAACACTCAAACCTTTCATTGTAGGTACATTACAAAGCCAAGAAGCAAGAAGCAAAGTTACGCAGTCGTAAGGATGTGGTCAAAGACCGGTAAGAAACGCGAGACGAAGAAGAAACGAAACTCAAAGTATCGAAGCAATCGCACTAAAAGTGATAATTGCTGTAAACATGGCTGTAATTTAAGAAGAATGCGTCCGGAGGTGCAATCACTGAAGATTACTTCCAAGGTAAACGTAAACGTAGGTAAATGCAGGAAAGCCATAAAAATGTGTTTCTTCCTGCACACTACTACTAGTACTCGTATCGTGCCCAGTTCAATAAGTTTAATCCATGAGAGAAGAGCAATCGCATCTTCAAGCGCACATCCAAGAAATCAATTATCTTCTCAATTAAATATTTATCTTTATGCGCATCACGCTACGCATTTTTACTACTTTTTGCTGTTATTATAAGCGCAGTTAGTTATTCTCTAACAGTGCCCATGGCTGGCTATGCAATGAGTTTAAGTGAACTTAAGTTAAGTTTAGCCAGAGCAAGTGGCTTTAATCATTTCTTAGTCACTGGTTCCAGGTTTATGGTGGTTGCGCTTGGTCTTGAGTTTGTGGTTCTTTATTATTTATTTCTGCATTGCATTCGTTGTTATAATAACTTTACACTCAATGCCTTGGTCTGTTGCTTGCTCTTGGTATCGCACATTAATTTCTCTGGGATTACGTTTCAGAAATATATCAGGTGTACGTACATTGTGGTTTTTAATGTTCCACTTCGTCGGATTTTATTACAAGCAGTGCGCACATCTTCCAAGAGTTATTTCATTTCTTATGAATTTAAATTGAAATAAATTATAGGATTCTCTAATATTTCAAGTGCATATTCCTTGAGAAGTATTCTATTCTTCAAGGATAATTATAGGCAAATAAGTAATAAATATTTTAGGCAAGTAGTAATTTCATTGTCACCGTAATTATTTATGAAAAACTAGAGACACAGACACAGTAACTAAGTAAGTAATGTACTTACAGCAAGGAATTGTGCACTGAAGCGGAGAAATTCAAGTCATTTCAGCGGACAACTCACGAGAAACGTGTTCTGTTCTTCATCCTACATTGCTTCATGTACACCAAGAAAGAAGCAACGTGCTTCGTCGCCGCTGCTGATGCACCTGACAAGGTGTAGATGTACCTGGATGAACCTACATTACTCCAACCTTTCTAACTCTCTTGCCATACATTTCTCGAATTATCTTAATAGAGATACTAATTTATGTCTGCACCAAGCACACTGTAATTGCCTTTTAGTATGTAAATAATTGGCATGAATAATATAAATGAAGTTTTTCATTTGATTCTCAAAGGATTACTGAAGAAAAATGATAAAGATATAAAATGTATGTAGGTAAGTTGTGCTGGCATATCTCAAAAACGATGTTTCACATTCGTGCCTCCACTTATCATGCTTATAAACGTAAAAGTTTAGTGTGCAATTAAGTACGCAGTGCAGTGCAGTGTGGAGAAAATGCTAGAAGTTAATGAAGCAAAGCATGAAATGCCTACGTGTTGCAACTCTTACACGTGTTTGAATTTAATTTTGCCTGGCGTTACTGTTCAACGGTTCACTTCAGACCGAACCTTTCTTCGTCGTGATAAAATGTTGCTTGCGCACTTGTTACTTATTCCAAACTTATTCTCAAGTGCAAGCAATTTTCCCCGAGTGCAGTGCAGTGAAGAAGTTCAAGACTTATTGTATCGGCAATATTTTGCAGTTGGTCATGTGCAATGACATTGTACGTGCTGCTCAGTCAGTCATTTCCGCAAGAACTGGATGAATGAATGTACAGCATAAATAAATATAATTGAATATAATGATAAATTGTTTATAGCATCTGCTGCCATCTCTCGCACCTGCGAGATGAAAATGTGTGTACGCACATCAATGATACCTCAAATCAAGAGAGTACAAAATAAGGTTTTAGAAAGTCACATTTGATTTGATGTACGTTGGTAATTACTGTTCTGATCTTCAAGCTGACGACGGTTTATGATAAAGGTACATACATAGTATGTCTGTGGTTATAAATAATTGATATATTTTACGTTTACCTTGATTAGTCTGTAATAACCCAATTTCTTGACTATCAAATCTCAAGAAATCAGAAGAGAAGCAATATAATCATTCAATATTACCACTTTAAGTTTCAAATCTTATACTTAACGTTAATTAATCATTAATAACCTAATTATATGATCATCAATTACTCAAGACGTATTTGGCATTATTTTAGAAGTTGAATTTAGAAACAGATAAGAAATTATAGCTAATTTTAGTTAATATACTTATTAGATAACAATTTCAAACATTTTTGACATGAAAGAAGCATTAAAACGAAATGTAAGTTAAATCATGATAGGAAATTAATCTTTCCGAAGAAAGTTAGTACAAAACTTATGTTTCTGCACTATTTTTATGTTAATTAATGAGTAATAACCTAATTTTTGGACTATCAATTATTCAAGATGTTTGAGGCATTGTTTTAGAAGGTTAATTGGCAAACTGATATAAAATTAGGTAATCTTTTCGAAGAAAGTAAGCCCAAATCTTAAACAGTTTGCATGTTGATTAATCTTTAGGAGATTAATACTTTGCCTATCAAATCCTTGAGACGTATTTGGTATTGTCTTAGAAATTACGTCTGAAAACAGAAGTAAATACTTTCTTTTTTAAACCATAAGATATTTCATCAAAGAGAGTGTAAAATCATCTTTACAGCGTAGGTCCCGTGATAAAAAGCAAGCCGACACACCTATGTATAAGATCTCGTCGAGAAAAACATTAATCTCACGAATTAGAGCATGAAAAATCTAATCTGTAAATGGCAAAAAAGAAAGAAAATACGCTTTAAATACAAGTTAATAAATTATTACTGAATTTAAAGTTCATCGCCTCGGCTTTTTAATCGTTTGTGTGCTCTCGGGACGTTGCATGGCATGCCAGAGTGTTCGTTTCTTGTTCATTTCTTTGATGTTTGGTAAAGCTGAAGAAAGTAATTATCTGCCTTTCACAACAAAACTTTAATTTGTAGAATAGAATGCTCTAATGTTATATAAAGCTTTATCCTACATAAACAGCTAGGATGGAAAAAAGTATGTATTGATCTTGTAGAATAAGTAGTAGGTATTAATGTGTTAAGTTAATGTAGAAAAGCTGTTTTTAATTAACTTGATGTCGTCTTAACACAATTAATTGAATTCTCCAAGTCAATTAGTGCTTCTTGAATGCATCCACAAATCAATGGTCGGTCCAGTTTCAATGTCTTCCTTCGTTGTAAATAATTATTATAAATACGATGTGAACATAAAAGTCTATTAGAAAACAGTGTCACTCGAGACAATTACAATTGCTTATAAGGCGACGTAAATTGTTTACCTTAAATCCACTCAAGTGCTGTATAAATAAATATTCTTTAATAACTCACCTATAGGAGGTCGGTTTTCTCGGATTCTGTTAGCAATAAACGTCATATTGAACTTCCTGACAAGTTTGGTTGTCAGTAACAAACACTCTTTCACCGAAGAAGTGTTTTATTCGCGCCGGTAAAAGCGTTTGGCTTTACAGCCAACTTGTGATTAATGTGGTTTTGATGTTCATTTACGCGTTTTCTCAGCCGCCACACGGCATTCCTCGTTCTCTTTTCGATTCCTCCGAGAAGCGGCGGATCATTTGCTCCGCTTTATAAATGTAGGTGAAAATGACAATAATAGAAGATGCTTTTATATTTATGGCCGGTTGCTTTCTTGCCTTCACACTGCGCCTGCGAGGTGAAAGAGTTAAGCTGTGCGTGCGCTTTTGCGTTGGGTTGTCAATATTGCTGGGAAATAATTGGAATCACCGCACAATAAAAACGTTCACGAATTGATGTCGCATCTGACATGCTCGTAAAGTATTTCACATTTATTATTTTCTTTTGCTCAGGTTCAGTTTAACACAATTCTTTCTAGAACATTGTCAGACTCTTGCAGCGGATTATATAACAGCAAGATGCCTGGTATGTAATCCAACGCATCTTGAGATTTCAAGTAAGTGTGCCGTGTTAACGCAGCGAGAAAATCCGTAGGAAATTCTAATCTTCTACATACTTTCTATTATACATTTACCACCGTTCATTACAATTGCACTGCGCTGCGTCTCAGATTAAATGTCAGCTAAAAGTAAGATCGACATCGACGGAACTGCCTACTTTCTTGAACCGGGAATACTGTACATAAAATATTAATTTAAACTTGGAACTAATTGATATTAGAAAGTAACTAAAGTACTCCCAGGACAATAGCATTTAAATTATGGACAGTCCTAAGAACTGTACAGTTTTCTTCTTGAATTTTAAAGCTTGATGCACATAAAACTGCAATTTAATGCGCCACCAATTAGGTATGGTTTTATGTGACGTAATTATAACATAAAACCTAGAAACGGTCTTATATGTTATGCACTCTTGTCCAAATAGAGTGAGGCTTCCGTTTGGTCTATTTCTGTGGCGCTGCAGCTAATTTGAAAATGATTTTTAAATTAGCGGCGCGTGCAGAGCATCTACCCGGCTCCTGCCATGGACAAGATGATGTAACACAATGTCATAAAGTGTCATTGACATCTTGTCTGTTCCTTGCGGCTGCACTCATTGCTCTAATTGTAATCTAAGTTGCTATGGGCAAGACACAGCTGTTTGCTAACTTCTAGCTCTGGCAAGTGCAAGCGCAAGTTTCTTCACTTATAATAGAACCTAAAGTTCCTCTTCAAAAGTGTTCCAAATGTCAATTTCTTTTTGACTTTTAATGTGTCTTTTTGCTATTTAAAGGACTAAAAATAATCTGCTTTGTTCTTCTTAAGTTTTTAAAAATGTGGAACTATAGGCAGCTTTCTTTACTTCTTTTCACTTGTTTTTCACACTTGCGTTTGATGTAAATTCTGTTTTATAAATAGTTTACTTATTTTTAGTACATTCTTATTGATTTTCACTTTAAATCGTCATTTGTCAAGGGAACTTTTCTTATACTTTTTCAATTTCTAGTAAGAAGATCTACTAGAAACTATGTATTTAAACGAATTTTGAAGTCTCTGGAAAGAAATATGCATAGATTAGTTGAATAGACTGTTGATAGCTAGGCGTTTACGGTATAACTCCGATTGCAGCTTATATAAAGCGGCCGCGAGCGCGGAAAAGCTTCAGTCAGTCGCTCACTTCGTTGCCGGCGAAATCACTAACTCATTCATTCATTCTTTCATTCGGTGCGAGCCGCGCTTACAGCGCACATTTGATCATATCTGGTGCAGTTCTGTCGGTTGTTCAGTTTTCCATCGCTTTTCCTTTCGTTTCTTTGGGAAATTCACGCAGACGGCAGAGCCATGGCCACTTACGCAGCGTATCGACACATTGAACTTGATAAAGTTGGCTACAGCAAGAAGAGGTAACATAAAATAACATAACATAACATAACCTATCTATAATTAGAAATGCTATTTCGTTAGTTATTTTGTGAGTTTGGTACTTAATGAGTTCGTTCACACTGGAATTCACAAAAAATCAATCAAAATATTTAATTAAAATTCGTTGTCAGTGTGGCGCTCACGGGCCTTTTTTGTTTCGGAATCAATCAACTTCTAACAAAATGCCATGACGTCAAAACATTTTGTTATTGCTGTTATAAGAATGAAAGAACTGTGAGAGCGCATTGGAATGCAGCGCAAGCACCGTTTGACGAATTCACAGTACTAACAGAACTTTAATTATTGTACAATATAAAGGTGAAATGTACGTATGTATGTACATGCAATTGCTATTGCTATCACTCGCAAGCAGAGCAATAAAGCAACAAAAAATTAATTGAGAATTGATGTACATTTCAAATCTTCTCACATTCCTCATTTTCTAATGACTTAATCAAGTCTTATGGTCATTAAAAGATCTTTTATTAATTAAAAATTAGGTGCTTTTAAGCCATTTATTAAGCTTGACCGTGACACACACTGATTTCTTGTAGAACATGCGAATGCAAGTGACATAAGTGAACTAACGGAAGTTACTTTACTTTAGCAACTTGGAAATCAACTTTAAACATTTCAAACGACAACCTGACTAAATGAGTTTTTCTTGTGCATTCTTAATTACTTTTTGATGTAATTAGCAATACCTCTTAGAAGAGTGGATATTTAATATCTCTTAATTAATTTTTTAGCATAAGTGACTCAACTTACGCAAATTTTAATTGCTAATTATCAGCATTTATAAGTAGGCAAGAGAGTTATTCAGAGCAGAAAATTAAAAGCAGAAAGATAATAAATCTACTTAAAGAAACTATTTTCAAATTAACAGTCGTGTTAATTTGTTAATTAACGTAATGAATGTTTATACTTACTCTACTTATATTAGATCCTCTGCTTGCTTAGTTAAGTAAAGTAAAACAACAATGTAACAGTCACGTAACGCACTGCAATTGATACCTTGCCTTGATGTAAACAACCCTTAATAAGATTAGGCTACGTTTACCCAATTGCTTCACATTTGCGATATTGATTTATTCCAGACATGGATAAATCCAGAAGCCTTAGCTTTTCATTTCAGTCTTATGAAATGTGCATTTATTGATCGATTAGTTCGTTCGTTCGTTCGTTCGCTTTTTGGTTCATTTCCCTTTCCAGTACAAGTCACCACAAACGCGACAGAATATCTTCCTTGCAGGTATGTAGATGTTCTTGGGGGTTGTTGCACTCGTAGGTGGGGTTGCTCTAATAATCCCCCAGGTGATTGTAATTATTAAGAGTTGTAACAGCAAATAGAGCGTGGACAAAGAGCATGAATGAAGTACTTTTTCCAAGTACGTACACGAATTTACTGCCTTGTGCTTGCATGAACAGAACAGTATGAACACTTCTTGTTTCCTTTTTTGTGAAAGGAAATGGCTAACCTATGCATTGTGAAAGCAGCCAGCCAAGCCGAACCGGAAAGGGCTTGGTGCCCGAGCGTTCAATGGGTTTCAGGCCGGAAAATGAAAGGTTTCCGAGTTAATCAACATAACATACTGTTGCTGCGTGTATAAATCACTCTTCGACGGTGCAACCATACTGATAATTCATGCCTATTACAGGAATCTGTATTCAAGATCATATCTACGTCAATTAAAAAGCACAAGTGTTGATTAAGACCGAATCATACACCGATAAATTAGCTGGAATTCATTACATGTGTATTCTAGGTATTTAGGTGCATTTATAATGAATCATATGTTGAATTCTTATTTTTTTATTATAAGTGATTAATACAATGTGTTAATTTAATTAACAAAGCCAATTAAGTGTTACGCTTCAATAGGACCACTGGTATATGATAAGGGCGTTGACCCTTTAACAGGTGACTTGCAGTTTCTATGCATGACTGGGTTGTGGTTCCTTTCTACACGTTGCTATCTACAGATTTATCGTCAAAGATTAGGCGTATTGTATTGGCTTTCCAATAATGATAATGATTAATGTACGAAGAATGCATAAATGCATAACTTTTAGACTATAGGCAACAAGTTATACATTAACGTAGATTTAAATTAACTTGAGAAGGTTTTTTTTCAAGTATTTAGTAATAATGGCCATGCATTAGATGGGCAGAATAATTATTGCTACTGTTATGCAATTTAAATAAGAAATGCGTATAATTAATTTATGCAGACATTAATTTATGCGTAAAAAAGTCAATGACTGAGCTGAGTGGTAACCTCGTAAAGAATGATGGTGAGAGAAAAATAATAAAAAGACTGTAAAACGTTGTAGCGTTTAGACGATTGTTTGCAATAGTCAATGTTTTTTTCTACAAAAGACGAACATGCGAAGAAATGTAAAAACAATTGAGGTTCAGACATAAGACGTACCAATTGGTGCCACCATGCACCAGTATATAGTACAGTAGCACGAACGTCTGCATTTCATTGCAAAAATCAATATCAAACAGACAGACAGGACACCAGATGACGTTAACAAATGAGCTTTATTGCTAATAAACTACATACTTATTTAAATGTAATGAATTTCATTAGAGTAAACATTATTATTAACTATGACTAAAAGTAAGAAATCTTCTAAGAAAGTCGATATTTTGACATTGCATGTGTACTTGCAGAGTTATTCATGAAAAAATGATTGATCAATAAAAGAAAGACAAAGATTACTTCTTTTGGTTGCGAATCATTTGAACACGCAGTAGCAATTTTGATTGCGTTCTCGCACGACTTCCAAACTACAAATTTACCTTAATATCCACGAACAAGAACCATATAACGGTAATTTTGCGCACAGTTCTCTTCGTTTCTTCAATTCTTTATTCACCTAATGCCCGAGCGTTTTTGCAAACATTAATATGTAAACGTAGGCAGCCTAATGTTCAAACAAGCTTAAAACCTACAGAAACACAATAATAATTACTGACGCAGTAGTTAATGTCTGCACAATACATTAATCAAGTTGCTAAATTCTGTATACATTTCTTAAATGTTAACTGTTTAATTAGGCTTGTGTCTTATACTGACATAAAGAGGAGATGGAGATAAAACAAAGATGTCGTTAACTAAACTTTACTAAAGTGTTTACTCTATTATCCTTCTGTAACAATACCACCGGAAAAAGCAATATAATACAACAATACTATGACAAAATAAGATACAGTCTCGTAAAATAATGCATTTTATATTTACATACCTACGCTAATGCTGTTTTAATGATACAGACGCTGGTCATTGACTGCATATGCAGGCCACACCACGGTCATGAGCAAATAACAGCAAGCAAGAGATTCAATGAGCGTTGTTAAATTATAATCTTACATTTATGTAAAACTACAAGGATGTAAGGATATATTCTTGTTAATATTTTTACATTTGCCAACTGAAATATTTGAAACAATACAATAGTTAACAAACTAACAACTTTAAACTTACGGTAAAGATAAATCATATTATTACAGAGCAGATTTTTTATCAATAATAAGACGTTCTATGTATGTACATACCTTGAAGCGCTGCAAGATATTCATTTAAGAATACAATCAGAAGAGATCCATACATACATTAATCTGCTTAGAGAGCCGAACCCAGTGAAACGAAAGGAAGATTTACATGTCAGATGTCTGTATATGTAAGATGCAAGAACAAGCAACCAACAGCTCTTGCTCTATAGTTATAGAGCAAGAGCTGTATTTTCTTGATTCCTCATAATAACTAATCTGTGCATTGTTGTATAACAATTCGTCGCTATCGCGAGTATCTCGGAAACGAGCATTCATACCGAATGATTACACGATATAATCACTTGTAACCACTCCTTAGATCGCTCTGGACGAACCAACCTTTAATAAATAATTTTTATAATAACCGACTGCAATGATTGACTGTAATTGTTTCGCAGAGAGATTCAATCGCAGAGAGTTAAAAATCGCGCACACCTTTCAGGGTGGTGCCCTGAAAATGAAAAATACAATAAAAGCAAGCAAGCCAAGCATTGATGCATTCTAGAAGAGCATAATAAATGTGAAACTGATTGTTGGTTCAAGGAGAAATTAAAATTAGTTGCACGTTTAAGTGCGGCATTACGCACGACGAACTTGTAGACAAGCAAAGACTACAATTTACTGCTGCATTACGAATTTCACTGGCGTGGAACTGCTGGCATGTTTTGCCTCAACTTTTACTTCAATCTCTCCTACACATGGGCGTACATACTCGTTGAAAGAAGCATTTTGCGTCGCGTCGCCCTCGTTCGACTCTTAAGGAATCGCTTCCAGCTATTCCTATCCAATTGGTGTTACAGGATGGGATGCTTTTTCATTACAGAATTCTGCAATGCAATAACTAATTATGCTAACCATACATCTATGGTATTTTAAATTAGCAACAGTTTTTTGCGCTCCGAGATATCATCATGGTTGTTATAATGGCTAGAACGGTTCCAGTGTAATTATACCGATGGATTTGCACACTAATTACAAGTTTGCGTAATTTAAGTCAGATGGGGAACACCGTCTTCAGTGAACGCGGAACTGAGAAGAGTGCACTTATCCTGGCTTCATTAAATGGTTATGAAGCTTTCATAATGTTTGAAGAAAAATATCCGCAGTTATTTTACGTTACTTAAGAGCGGAACTAATTATCTATCATAATCATAATTAGAGTTTGAAATTGACTCTTCTTCTTTGGGTTTGTTCCAGGGTCAGGAATCCACCCAGTGATATCATGAACGTAATTGCGAGTCCGTCCAGCGAGGTTAAGAAGTGTACAAATCGCACTGTGGTTGACGGCACACCAAGACGTCGGTCTTCGGATTCTTTCAATCGTCTCTTTGGAGAATCTTCAGGGCAAGTGCAGACACCACGACGTGGATCATTAACTAAACAAGGTATAGTCATTAATTAGCAATAAATACACAATTAATTCATCTTAATTATACCTAGACGTTACACATCGTAATCCTGTGACTGGCAATGGAGTTCAAACATGGGATTCCAGACATGCTTATCGCTCTCCGAAAATCCACACAGGTATGAGTAATTAGTTAGCTTATTGCAATTGAAATGAACTCTTTTAATTTGATTTGTAGAAAGGAATCCTGTAACTGGCGAAACGTATCAAATCATAAGCCCTGTTGTGTCTCCCACAAAACCAATGACTAATGGTTTCCCAAAGATGAATGGCAACGCTGAACTTCCATCCGGACCGGTAACAAACGGGCAGGCCTAAACTGGTTCTCATTCTGATTAAAAACTCATCATGGTATTAGTTGAAGGAACTATTCTTGCATATATGCGCAAGCATCATCGGTATTATCATTTATAATGCACCTTTTTATATTCTTATCACACCTTTTATGGGTAGAATATAAATAATTTATTGCTGATTAAGAGTATTATGAAACAGACAGCTTGACACTTTATATGCATATTACTCCAAATATTCAGTTTTTAATTACTTATTAATTTGCAAATGACAAATATTATATCAAATGAATACTTACTGTTTTAATTTATTAATGTTAACGTACATTTTTATAATGAAATATATCTATATAATTAAAATATGTTCATTAATTTCTTACTTATTTGAGTAAAATAACAGTGCTTCAGTGTTAGCTGCTATTCAAATGCAGTTTGCTGTACATTATAGTTCCCTATACCAGCTTACAACAAGCATCCAGAGATGGACCTAGCGCTCCCACTCTGTTGGTAAGAAAGATCGGGAATGGGAATCAGTCTCCACAGGACCACAGAGCTGGCTGGTTGAGTTTGATGGGGCGGGTGGGCACAGATCAAGCTCATTCTTAGTCTACGAAACGCAAAAATTAAAAATGAACTTTGGACTGCTTTTATTCAATTCTTTTAGGGCTCTTACATCCTCTCTGGAGGCTTTGTTTCTTGGTCTTGAAGTGCCAATTGTTTCCGCGAGGTTTTAGCACTTTGAAATTTCTCACAAAGTGCCATCGCCCCGGCCGGGAATCGAACCCGGAACCCCTCGCACACTAGGCATGTACTCTACCTACTGAGCCACCAAACTCTCACAAGACAAGTGTAAAATGTTCCTTATAACTTTATAACTAAACGAATACTAAAGTAGACTCAGAAATTTTGCAAAGTTACTTAAATAATAATTTAAATAGTGAATAATTTGATAATAAGTCAAACTGTTTACAGTTTCATTGTGTACGTTGTTTAAACTTACTTTTGATATAATTATCAGTCTGTATAACAATTTGTTTTCGATATTTGAGAAATTTAAATAGTAATATCTTGATTCTTCACCTATCGATTGGTGTAGTAACCATTTTCATGCGGCTAATAGTTTAGGCTGGGCATTAACAAAATAGATCCTTTTTGCAGACCCTTAAAACTTTAAAGTATTGTATTCAGGCTAAAAATAATTTGATTAAACATAATAGCAAAACACTTTTGTAAAGTTTAGTGTATAATAAAAGTTTTGAATTGATGCGACTGCAGCACAATAAAACTTTGCGGATGTTAGCGACACTACAGCTCATTGCCCTTTTGGGTGGTTTTAGAAGCAAACTGTATTCCCAAGTTTTTACCTACCCAAATTCCTAAAAACACGCATATATAACTGCTTTATAGTTGCAATTGATAATAGATCATTATCCATCAAGAAGTTTAATAATTTTTTGTTTTTGGGTTTGGTTAACTTTGACAGATAGAGAGACTCAAGCTCCCTCTGGCTCGTTCATAAACAAGGCCATACTGCCTTACACCAAAGTGCGTCATAAAAACGTGAACCATGGCCTTGCGGTCGTGTCGTGTTTAGTTGATTTACAAACATAAACTTACATCTAGCTGGGTTATTTACGATTGTTGTAGCTGTTGTGACCGCGTATGTGTTGCTACTGTACAGCGTGCACCGAGTGCGTTCAGTTCCAAGCAGTAGACTATATCCGTGTTGGGCCCGCGTAGTCGGAGAATTCCTGCCATTTACTGTGTGGGACACAGGCATTCGCAATCGTTTCATTTAGAAGTTGCTGATGTACGCATCGAGTTACATCAGGCGTCTGTCTGGCTGCACACACATTCCGTCGAACAGTGTTGTTGTGTTTTGACGTTAAGTTTGTAGTTGTCTGTTTGTTGCGTGCCAATTGAAGAGGCTCGATTTGTCGCTGCCGCTGCCGAGCGCTTAGTTTTGGCTAGCAAGGAAATACACACTCATAAACAGCACGCATCGGCAGAAAACAGTACAGCAGAATTGCAAATATTCGCTAGTGTGCTAGATTCATAACTAGACAAGTGCGTATTGAGTTGTGTGTTAGCTCTGGGTATGTATATGGGTTTATCCTCTTGCAAATTAGAATATTAGGTAATATTGTCTCCAATTGAATTGTCTGTAAACAGTAAACAACTTTTTTCCTATTATCGCTTCACTCACTTTTAAGATAATTACTGTGTTTTGGTGTTTGTGGTGCTTGTTTGTGTTTATGCAACTATTCTTCAATGACTAGAAGCATATTAAATTACAACAGAACGCGCATTAACTGCACAAATGTGGAGAGAAACTCGATTAGCGGGTCAAGCACACGAGCACTTGCGTTTGTTTACTATGAGTTGTGAATAGTTAGCGTGCTGTCAAAACATGACGACTAACCCTGGAAATTCGGTTGTTTTTTTAGGTCAACATGATGCAGTCAGTGCCACCTGAGGCGGCAAACATGCACCTCAGAAATCTGCAACCTGTGATTGTGAAGGAAGGCTGGCTGTATAAACGTGGCGAGCACATAAAAAACTGGCGTGCAAGGTATCTACCGCAAAACATATGCTGGAACTTTTATCTCATGCATGTATTTATGGTCTTTGCAGATACTTCATGTTATTAACCGACGGAAGTCTTATCGGATTTAAGTCGCAGCCCGATAGCTCGCAACCTCTGCCAGAGCCCTACAACAATTTTACAGTAAAATCATGCCAGATTATGACTGTCGATCGCCCCAACAAGCCATTCACGTTCATCATTCGTGGGCTGCAATGGACGACTGTTATCGAGCGTATGTTTCATGTCGACACTTCGCAAGAAAGGTACTTAGCATGTTCTGTTTACCATAACAAAACGAAAACAAATCAATAATCTGTTGGCTCGCCCACAGAGACGACTGGATAGCGGCAATTAAAACAGTTGCAAACGCCTGCGATGATATGGAAATGATGGTCGACTCTGGGGGAGCCACAGTCGAGGACCTCTCTCAGAAATTCTCAAATCAGGGTACGGCAATCTCTAAGTCAACGGGCAAGAAGAAGGTGACACTTGAAAGCTTTGAGTTTCTGAAGGTGCTTGGTAAAGGCACATTCGGAAAAGTAATTCTCTGTCGCGAGAAAGCCACGCGCCGTTTGTACGCCATTAAGATATTGAAGAAGGAAGTGATTATCCAGAAGGACGAAGTGGCGCACACGGAGACTGAAAATCGCGTATTGCGCACCACTAATCACCCGTTCCTCACGGCCTTGCGGTATTCGTTCCAAACCAATGATAGATTATGTTTCGTCATGGAGTATGTGAATGGCGGCGAGCTATTTTTTCATTTATCTCGCAGACGCGTCTTTAGCGAAGATAGAGTGCGTTTCTACGGTGCTGAAATCATATCAGCATTGGGATACCTCCATTCACAGGGCATTATATATCGCGACCTAAAGCTAGAGAATTTGCTGCTTGATAAGGACGGGCATATAAAAATAACTGACTTTGGCCTATGCAAAGAAGACATTACTTATGGACGTACAACGAGAACTTTCTGTGGAACACCTGAATATCTTGCACCTGAGGTGCTGGAAGACAACGATTATGGTCGTGCTGTTGATTGGTGGGGTGTCGGGGTTGTTATGTACGAAATGGTAGGTTTCAAAAGCAAGAAATTTGAATTTTAACTCATTTAAATTGTTTGCATTTGTGGTAGATGTGTGGACGGCTGCCATTTTACAATAGGGACCACGATGTGCTCTTTTCATTAATTATCCTAGGCGAGGTTAAATTCCCGAGATCACTTAGCGCAGAGGCCAAAGACTTGTTATCGAGTCTTCTTATCAAAGATCCAGCGATGCGTCTTGGTGGCGGACCCGACGACGCGAATGAAATTATGGTGCATCCGTTCTTTAGCAGCATAAACTGGACTGATTTGGACGCAAAACGAGTGAGTTTTACCGGGTCTTAAAGGTTTTTATGGTATTGTGTTATTCATTGTGTAATTTTGTAGATACCACCTCCATTCATGCCTCAAGTAACAAGTGAAACAGACACGAGATACTTTGATACAGAGTTCACCGGAGAGAGTGTGGAACTAACGCCTCCGGACACAAGTGCGCCTTTACGCGCCATACAAGAAGAACCGTATTTCCCGCAGTTCAGTTTTCAGGACACGTTGTCTTCCACGCTGGGCAGTTCGGCGCACATCAGCGGCAGTATGAGCGGCGTTACCGCGATGCATCAGTAAGCGTGGGCCGCCCAACGCATTGTCATTAACTGTTTCCCTGTTATTATTAGTTCTATAATGATATTGTGTACTTACTACAAGCGAGCGCTGCGTATATGAAATTCATATATTGGATGAAATATTTACAAAATCGTATAAGTTTACACAGAATATTATTGACTATGATGAATATTTAAGTAATTATTTTTATGTGCATTCGATTGCAATTTATAAAACCATCTAAGATGTTCATTTGGTAACTGTTATAGCTGTGTCCGTAAATAGTTTTGTGATATTTTGTACGCTACTGTAAACTCAATATGCAAATGTCATTTCAAGTAGAAGTACTGCGTACAAGTAAACTAACGAATGAGTGGGAAGGAAAAGAGGCGAAGGCGATTGCCAGCAAAGCTGCCGTGAAACTGTAAACAATCGTTTACATTTTTAGATTATTGGATTAGGAACAATATTATTATGCACATAATATTGTAAATGTGATTCTGTTTGAATTATTATTTAAGCCACCCAACATTGGCTTAAAGTGCTTGTTTTCTTTTCATTTCAAAAGGCGGTTCAAGAAACTAATTATATTCCTATCTATATATATATATGCATATATATTATAATCAATTGCGTAGAAAATTGAAGGCAAATTTGTTGTTAGCTTAATTGAACGAGCAAAAAACTAAAAAGAATTTAATTTAAGGGCGTACTTTATTTATAATAGATATCGTGTAGATCTTTTGCAAATTTGTTCGTTAATTATATATTATATGTAATTTTACGCCACTCAATAGCTTCATTTGTATATAGAATAGTTTCAGTGTGAAATGTAAAGGTTAAGATAATTGCCGAGCACAGATTAGGATTTGAAAAGGGTACTGGAGATGTTGTATACGATGATGGTTACTAGAATGTTGTTGATAAGATGATATTGGATTGCATTGATAGTATAATGAATTAGGAACTAAAGAATATGTATGTAACTTGAAGATACAAATAATCTTACCTGGTTATGTTGTTAAGAAACTAATTCGGTGACTAATGATACTTTTAAAGAAAAAGCAAAATTACATTAACGAAAATTACACTTGTGGATGGAAATTTAAAATTTCATTTAGGTAATATGTATGATTATTAGTCTATTATACAACTGTGTTTATTAACTGCTTGTTACTCAAGGATGTCTAAAATAATAAAAATGAAAACAAGCCGCCATTTTGTGCACCTGTTATATTACCAACATGCTTATTTGTCCAGATTAAAGTCCCCAGTCCTATGATAATAGGAAAAGAACAGACTTTTAAAGTATTTGTTTGTATTATTTTTATTCTTTTCTTTATAATACTTGAAGAAGTTCAACTTCTCTTATCCTTATCACCAATGACAGAGAGCTTAACAGCATCATTAGACTAAAAGTTCTACTTCTTAATCACACAGAGACAGTCGAAGTCAATAAAATGCAAATTGAAAATTAATTATCTAAAAATCTTTTCATTTATTAAGTTTCAGAAGATGCTTAACAATCTGATCCCCGTTTGAAAGTGCAGGAAGTTGCAGATCATTCTAAGAAGTATAGAAAAGCATATAGTAATAGAATAGACTTGTAAATTTTTGTAGTTTTCGATTGAGTTTGTGTTCTCGCAGATTACTGGCCTCCACGAAGACGCAACACCAAGTGAAGGGTAGATTCCTTCTGGATGTTGTAGTCAGAAAGGGTGCGCCCATCTTCGAGCTGTTTGCCAGCGAAGATCAGACGCTGTTGGTCTGGGGGAATGCCTTCTTTGTCCTGAATTTTAGCTTTGACATTTTCTATGGTGTCCGAAGGCTCTACCTCCAGAGTGATAGTCTTGCCAGTTAAGGTCTTAACGAAGATCTGCATGCCACCACGGAGACGCAAGACCAAGTGGAGTGTAGATTCTTTTTGGATATTGTAGTCTGAAAGAGTGCGTCCATCTTCCAGCTGTTTGCCAGCGAAAATCAAACGTTGCTGGTCTGGAGGAATACCTTCCTTATCTTGGATCTTAGCCTTTACATTCTCGATGGTGTCAGATGGTTCAACCTCCAGGGTGATAGTCTTGCCCGTGAGGGTCTTGACAAAGATCTGCATGCCACCACGGAGACGTAACACCAAGTGGAGAGTGGATTCCTTCTGGATGTTGTAGTCAGACAAGGTGCGCCCATCTTCAAGCTGTTTGCCAGCGAAGATCAGACGCTGTTGGTCTGGCGGAATGCCTTCTTTGTCCTGGATTTTGGCCTTTACGTTTTCGATAGTGTCAGACGGTTCAACCTCCAATGTGATTGTCTTGCCAGTGAGGGTTTTGACGAAGATCTGCATGCCACCACGAAGACGCAAGACCAAATGAAGAGTCGATTCCTTTTGAATGTTGTAGTCGGACAATGTACGACCATCTTCAAGTTGCTTGCCAGCGAAGATCAATCGCTGCTGGTCTGGAGGAATACCTTCCTTGTCCTGAATTTTAGCCTTGACATTTTCGATGGTATCTGACGGCTCAACTTCCAAAGTGATCGTCTTACCAGTCAAAGTCTTGACGAAGATCTGCATACCGCCACGAAGACGCAGCACCAAATGAAGAGTGGATTCTTTTTGAATGTTATAGTCGGACAAGGTGCGACCATCTTCCAACTGCTTGCCAGCGAAGATCAAACGCTGTTGATCTGGAGGAATACCTTCCTTATCTTGGATCTTAGCCTTAACATTCTCGATGGTGTCAGATGGTTCAACTTCCAATGTAATAGTCTTGCCAGTCAACGTCTTAACGAAGATTTGCATACCACCGCGAAGACGCAATACCAAATGGAGAGTTGACTCCTTCTGGATGTTATAGTCCGACAAGGTGCGCCCATCTTCAAGCTGTTTACCAGCGAAAATCAAACGTTGCTGATCTGGGGGAATACCTTCCTTATCTTGGATCTTGGCTTTAACATTTTCAATAGTGTCCGACGGTTCAACCTCCAAAGTGATTGTCTTTCCAGTCAAGGTCTTGACGAATATTTGCATACCACCACGAAGACGAAGCACCAGGTGAAGGGTGGATTCCTTCTGAATGTTGTAGTCTGATAAGGTGCGACCATCTTCAAGTTGCTTACCAGCGAAGATCAAACGCTGCTGGTCTGGTGGAATGCCTTCCTTGTCCTGGATTTTCGCCTTGACATTTTCAATCGTATCTGAAGGCTCGACTTCCAGCGTGATTGTTTTACCAGTCAAAGTCTTGACGAAGATCTGCATACCGCCACGAAGACGGAGCACCAAATGAAGGGTGGATTCTTTCTGAATGTTATAGTCGGACAAGGTGCGACCATCTTCCAACTGCTTGCCAGCGAATATCAAACGCTGCTGATCTGGAGGAATACCTTCCTTATCTTGGATCTTAGCCTTTACATTCTCGATGGTGTCAGATGGTTCAACTTCCAATGTGATAGTCTTGCCAGTCAAGGTCTTGACGAAGATTTGCATACCACCACGGAGACGCAACACCAAGTGGAGGGTTGACTCCTTCTGGATGTTGTAGTCGGACAAAGTGCGACCATCTTCCAACTGTTTGCCGGCGAAGATCAAACGCTGCTGATCTGGAGGAATGCCTTCCTTATCTTGAATCTTGGCCTTAACGTTCTCGATGGTATCAGATGGCTCAACCTCCAGAGTGATGGTCTTGCCAGTCAAAGTCTTAACAAAGATCTGCATACCGCCGCGGAGACGCAACACCAAGTGAAGAGTTGATTCCTTCTGGATGTTGTAGTCAGACAACGTGCGTCCGTCCTCCAGCTGCTTGCCAGCAAAGATCAAACGCTGCTGGTCTGGTGGAATGCCTTCCTTATCTTGAATCTTAGCCTTTACGTTTTCGATGGTATCGGAAGGCTCGACTTCCAACGTGATGGTTTTACCCGTCAAGGTCTTTACGAAGATCTGCATCCTGCAAAAACGCGTTTAAATTTAATTAATGAAAGCGAAATAAATTGTGGAGAGTTAATGATGAAACACGATTCAATTTCAATAATTCGAATGCATAATACAGGCTTGAATTTAGAACAGCTGGGCGTAAATCAATGCGTCGCCATTTTGTTCACCACATCGTGCAATGAACAAAGGCGATTGCATCACCCAGCGAATGCTCACCTTACACAAACCGAATCAAAAATATTTTAGTATGTTTGACAAGACGAGAATAATTTATTGTTCATTTGTTTAGTTTTAAACAAATATGTGAAACGCAACGTACTTGATGCAAATACGTATATGGATGTCTATCTATTGTTGCAAAATACAATGTGACATTTAGTAGGTTGTTATAATGAAATGTACTTACTTTCTGCAAACACAATTCTTGTCTAGATGAAAATATGCAACACTGAAGCACTGCAAATTTTACACAAAGGTAGCGTTTTGATTGAATCACAAGTCTATGAGCGTCAAATTTTCACAAATGATGTGGGCTGCGCGAGTGTCAAAGCTTTTATATCAGGTCGCAATTCCCCCACTTAAACAATCTCGACGCCTAACCATGGACGTTTGTGATATTTTATATTTACAAAGAAAGAGAATTTCTCATTTATATTTATATACCAAAACAAAGATTAGTAAGTGATTAATCCGTTTACTTACTGTTTTTATGATTTAACAAAAGACATTCTTCACAAACTGGCAGAAAAATTCTGTCTGGGGTACTGAATAGTTGGTACTACTGACAGTGACGTCACGAAACATAGATGGTTCTAGAGAAAATGTAAACAACAAGTCATGATGGATCAATACTGCGCAACCAGCTGATTAACAGACAAAACAAAGGACTACAATGGATTTTAAATATTATGAATATTAATAATTATTTTTCATCTTTTTAGCATGGACCTAATACTAGTCAATGTTTTACTCAGTACATATAACTATATGGCTATCTATTGATTAAATACATCACACGTTATCTTTGTTTGATTGCTAAAATATTTTATTTATTTTAAACACAAAGAGGAATATTGCCAGTAAGAATACATTAAAGAACAGAAGTCTTATTTCTGGTGGTAGATCATCGACTTCCCACAGACTAATCAACCTGCTTTCTATGAAATTGGCCCCTGCATCGTTTTTCTAAAAATAGCGTTCTAAGAAAATGTTTATGAACTTTATACTCGAATATGTATTTATTCTAGAATATTCTAGATTGATTGTTCATTGCACACGTCTGTGCAAGTGATAATAGTGTATAACAATTGCATGAGTCAAGGTTCTATACTATTCTAGGGTCTAGAATATCAGGAAAATGTTTTTTACTAATATTATTTTAGTTTTTTCATTGATTAATAAGATTTTAATCATAATGTTCAGTCATGTTTTCGTCTGTCTGTGAGAGGTATCGTTATTTGGTGACACAGCTGCAAATATCGATTAGGAAGGCTGAGCACATATACGTTTATTTCATATCTCATATAAATTCTTGTTTACAGAATAGATAATCATATAATAAGGCACCATTATCTTATCACATAGAGCAGTGGGCATGTTTGGAGAACTGGCAAGACATACAAATATAGCTACAAGCGCATTAACATAGACGAACAATAATAAGTATTATCAAAAAATAAAGCGATTCTTATTCATGCATATTTGTGAACCACTCATGTACGATATCACAAAATGGCGATGAGAGATATTCGCATTGAATGAATGTGAAATCATAACATAACATAACATAATAATTACATGACAATTTGTCTTAACTAATCTCTTAACGCAAAGAATTTAAAATGAAATTTGTTACAATTCCTTGCCGAGTAAAGGTAAGCAGCAATTAAAGTTTGAAAGCGAAGGAATTCTAGACGAATAAACAGTCACAATAGCTAGTCTAGTACGTAGATAGTTTCTACTGTTAAACATTCATAAATATATATAGAGGTTGCTTTAAAAACAGTGAAGTCGTAAATACGTTGCAACAATCAACGAATGCGCAGTTCAACTCACAATCGGACAAACAAATAAAAATGTTTACTAACATTTCGCATTATTTTTCTGTATAAATCAACGTAGTCTCAATTTAATTTCGTTTAGTTTATAAGTCTCTATACAAATGGATCGTAATAATGGCCAAAGAGATACATTTGAGCGTCGCAACAATTATAAAATCTCTATAATATAAAAATAGCTTGCCTTTCCATGAGCATTTATCGCATGTTACTTAGATTTTTTTAAATTGAAAGTATTGCATTTCTGCAATACCTTAATTACTTGCAGTTCTAATTCAAGCGCAAGCGCAAAATACGTTTTGCACTGATACACATTGCACGTTATGCTAAGTAACGTATTCGTACGCCATTTACATACATAAAGTACAATTCTTTCTTCTTTCAACAATATCTTTCCTGTCATTGCGACAATCCAAACAATTTCAATGCATTGAAAGCAGTCGCCAGCGCAACTTCTTCCGGCTGTTTATGCATGAATGCCGCAATCATCTCGACGATCGCTGGCAAGGAGCACGGCTCGTTGCGTTGAAAGGTGCAATACCGATGCAGGAACGTCATGGATCTATAATACGGAGAGAAGCAAATACATCAATTAATAATATGTATACCAAGCAGTGCCATGCCGTGTTCGCGAATGTTGCGCTCGAACGTAAATTGAGCGCGTGCCAAATATAACCACGCAAATTTCCCTCCGAACACTGCGTCAATGCAAATATGTGAAATGTATTTTTACCGTTCAGTGAGGCCGTCTTTCACATGCACGGGCAGCTTGGATGCTCGCGTATTGGGATACATGAATGGCGCGTCCGTCTCGACCAACAAACGGTCCAATGGGATGAGATTATCTACTAATAATTTGCGTACGCCGGTATCAGACTTGTCCTTGCACAAATATCCTGAAAAAATATGTGTTTGATAAGTTCTCCATGTTATATCATGATAATCTTATTCATTCCTTCCTTCACGTACCAGTTAGTCCTATGTAGTAGCCTCTATCTAAATAATTCATTGCTTGCTCCGTTGTTCCAGTAAAGCAATGGATGAGCACCGCCGGCAGTCGCCCACTATACGCATCTAATATACTAAGCACGTCTTCATGTGCATCTCTTTCATGCACAAATAATGGCTTTTTCAGCTCACAGGAGAGCTCGATCTGCAAGTGATCAATGGAATTTTAAACTAAATAAAGCTTCAGATGTATTTAAAGTTACATGTTTCTTGAAGACATTCCTCTGCTCTTCGGGCTCGGAAAAGTTTCGATTATAGTCCAGTCCACATTCGCCTATTGCCACACATTCTGGATTTTTTGCCACATCAATCACCTCTTCCCAAGCTTCGTCGGTATAGGATTTTGCATCATGTGGGTGTATACCTAAAATGGTGATGTAATTATAACAAAGTTCAAGTAAAACTTTGTGAAATAGTTTGTATTAAATTACCTGCTGTTGAGTACAACATGCCAGGGTAAATTCTAGTTAGTCGTAAAGCTTCTTTACTACACTTAACAGATGTGCCTGTTACCATAATCTTTTGGACACCTAAGAGGTTATAGAAAATGATAAAAGTTTAGAAAAGTTAATTATTGAGAGAAGTTAAGACTTACCAGCATCTTTAGCCCTTTGAACAACACTGTCTAGGTCCCTACTGTACTTTTTGTTTGTTAAATTGGCACCCACATCAACCACAATTAGATTCTCGTAGCACTGCTCCATAGTTTTCTGGGCCTCCATGATGTGTCGGCGTCGATGTTACACATAAACTGACAAGTATTTAAATGATATTTATCAATTGCGGACTAATTGTGCATTGTGCTTGTGTAAAATTTGACGTGACGTGTGCCTCACATGCTGGTCTTCTACTAGTCATGTATTTATTTGTGCCTGATGTGAAGCAACTGGTAGCGCTTGGTTTCAAAGGATTGCGTTTATCATGCGGACATCAATGTATGCAACTTTTGATACACCCATCCTATATTATTTAAAAGTTTTAAATTTAAAGAGGAAAATTTGAAATACTATTATTTATTATGCGTTGATAATTTAGGTATGATTAAACAAATTATGTTTATATATAATGTTTACGGTTTTTAATCAATATTGATTGGTTGCTTTAGAAACACAATAATAAAACTCTTACACCTTTTGTACAATCAATATGGAACAAAAACAAGAAGTTGAAACAATATGTTTAGGTCCAAACGGTTCTGGAAAAACCCTTTTGCTAAGAAAATTGCAAAATGAAAGTGCAGTGGATTACACATCTACTTCCGTACCGACCATGGGCACGAATATTTTGAATATAAGATGGACCAACCCAACGAATAAAGTCGTCCGCGAAACAAAAATACGCGAACTTGGTGGAACCATGGCTCCTTTGTGGCACAAATACCTCAATAAAGTGAAAAAAGTTCTGTACGTCGTGGATACTTCTAATCTTTGTCAGATTTCTGCAGCTGGTGTATTGCTTTACACAATATTATCGCATCCCCAGTTGCAAAAAGCAAAAGTACCACCACCCATCATAAATAATTTAACAAAGTGTTATTAACATAAGTTTAATTTTACAGTTTCTCTTAATTTTAACAAAAATGGACGTGAGCTATCGCCAAATGCGCAATGAAGCCCTTTTAATGCTACAAATGCGGAGACTCCAGAAGGAAATCGCCCAAAGTTTACAAATTGTTGAAGCAAGCGCCATCGATGGAGAAGGAAAGGAGGAAATAATAAAATTCTTGTTCAGTAAATAATACAAAACAACATGTTTAGTGTCGAAAACATTTATTTACAGAAATCTTATAATATTGAAACAGTTTTTTTTTAATCTTTGGGAGAAATGTAAGAATATATCAAAAAAGTTGTAAGGTGTAAAACATTATTTGCAAAGATTCAAAAACAGTGGCACAAAATTTGTTGAATTTTTAAAAGTATTGAATCAAAACTATGTACTTAAACACTTATTATCGAACAAATGACAATAATGTGCAAGTACACGTAATTCTGTTCAAAAAGAACAAATTTGTTTAGTGGAAAACTCACATATAAGTTATCAAATTGCTGAATCTACCCTAACAGGTTCTATATTACTGTATAATATACAACTGTTGGCTTTGCGATCAATAGTACACCATTATTATTTATTAACGCGGACTTTGGAATGCTATATTTGATATTTTATGTCTTTGTTTAACTTGTTATTGAAATATGCAATATGTACTTCTAAGATTTTTGTTTTTGCGTCTTAAGATTTCAATTTAGGCCCATTTGGTATGTTTGCTTTGCGATAAGAGTAATGAGTAATGAGTTTTAAGTATTTAATTGCTATCTAATACAGGTTGTAAGTATTTATATGTAATTTACATTTATGCATGAAGTAATGTACCAATTTCGGTAAAATTGCCTTAAAATAATTAGCAATCTTTTTACACTTTAGTGGTTCCATTCTCGATTTGGTAGGCTAGCTATTAATAGAAGCGCTTCTCGCATATTTAATTAAGTTGGTTTTGCTGTTTCGTCGTTTTGAGGAAACAATAAATAAATTAGCATCAATTGCCTAACAAATTCAATATTCTAGCTAAATTAATCGTATAAGGCTAAGATCCTTCTACTGAAATATATCACCGGTTGATATTATTTATGTTAATTGCCTCTTAAGTTAAGGTATGATATAAATATACAGTTTATATTTCCTTTATGAATATAAATAATCAATAACTATTAGGTAAAGTGAATTGATTAAAGCCTCAAAATTAATCAACGCAAGGTTGGAAC
>NBZA01004902.1:1681-21488 GCA_003054995.1 Aleochara bilineata | reverse complement strand
CGGCGGCGAGGCCTTCAACGGGAGCGTCTCCGTCGGGCTGGCTGAACAGGGAAGAAAGAATTCGTAAAAGAGAATCGTGTAAGCTGCACTGAGATAGAGATAAGAGATTGCACATCAAGAACATTTGTAAGCCTTGCACGATTCCACGACTCCAGCGGAAGCCCATTCACTCACATCGATCGCGAATCAATGAACATGGATGATTTCGCCTTTGCACCTGACCTGGGTTAGTACATGTTAACGGCTAACGAATATGATGGTAAAGCACTCACCGGTCTTGCTTCCATTCTGCTGACTAGAGTTTACTTGCGTGGAAGCTGAACAACAACAAATAAAACAACTCGATTAGCCAGCGCCTCAAATGAAACAATCAGTATGGTAGTAGTAAGATTAATACTCAAACAACAGGCGTGTTAATCATTCGCGCAACAAACTAGTTAGATGCTACATAGTATGAGATAAGGTAGCAAAATATTCAACTCACTGTTGTTGTCCAGTTCGTCATGCCCACCACGTGTAGGTCGCGACAGGGATTTCCTCTTCGAAGGTGAATGCTTTAGGGCTGCAACGACAAAAATCTTCCATTAGCCTACAAGATTCTGGGCACGTACAAGGTAAAAACAGTAATAACATAACAGAACAACAAAATATATATATACAGAAATAAGCCAACAGAAAATCCAACATTGAATTTGAAAATAAAGTAAACTGTTTTAATTAAATATTAATCAGTCCAGTCAGTAATAGTAGTATATCTGTATTATGTTTGTGAAGTACAAGTATCACGATTGAAGTTCGATGCAACATCGAACATTGATTCTTGCAAATAACCGCGGGGTTTGCATTGATACCAACGAATGATACAGCGGGATTCGCAACACAGTTAGATTGTTGTGTGAGGCGTGTTAAACAAAACCAAAATTAATTGCAATTCGTAACTTGGCAAATCATAAAACAATCAACATAAAGCAACATCAAGCACTTATACAGCAGTTAACGAACAACCAAAAAGAATTAATCATCATTAGCTAGCCAGCAATAGTTAAATAAAATAATTGTAAGAGCAAACGGCATGTGTATGGAAAACTTGCATTTGCGCTTGGGCTTGATACAAGTTGCACATACAGCAGGTTGTTAGCTGTTAATGTAAATTTACGGTACGTTACGTTACAGGGGGCACGTTACCTATGTAGCTCGTTACCAATGTGCGGAATTTACGATGGTTGCCTTTAACTTCGGGCAAATCCACTACATGAAGCATTGAAACATACACACATCAAAAATAAAATACATTTTCAGAGAGAAAGAGCAAGAGAGAAATCAGTACACACACAATCACACGTTGTACGCGAACGTACGCTCGCGGATAGAGATCAACAGATCAACACGGGCAACATCATGTTCACCAGAGAAGTATCAGAGAGACAGACAGTTAGAGAAACATCGTAGGCGTATAGAGAGTATAGAGACGTAGGGTGTGTGAATGAGGGGCCTAGTCAAATACAAGGTGACATTGCCAATACACAAACTACCACGACGATGGTCTGTCACAATGTTTGTTTGCTAGGAGCGGGTACACATCGTGATTGATCGCCTGCCCTCTCGGAGAGGCAAATATCCAATCAATCAGGTGGGACACTCGATGAATGCGAATGTATTGTTGGCGAATGTTTGTATAGTAAATACCAATATAACCCAAAAATGTATCATCCCCTCGACATCCCTATAACCTTCAATGTGGGTAGCCTTCAACTGTAAATGAAATTGACACTTACGCGATGGAATCTTCTTAAACACTTTTTCGGCCATAAAGTTGAGAAAGCGCGTTGCGTAAAAGTTTGGCCTATGCACCGAAACCGTATCCTGAAATCACATGAAATCAACAATGATAAAATATAGCAAAACAAGATATATTAATACTTACGCCATCATGAATGAGGGACTTCCACGAATGCTCCAGCTTCTTGCGCAGCCGATAACTTTGCAGAATATCGATGATACCAATATACAGCAGTAGTCGTTCGCCCTTGGCGTTGCGCGCTGGAATCCCACCAGGACTGCAAAGCAAACAGTGCAATGATGATCACAAATTCAAACAAACTTTGCGCGTCTAAATTGAAAAGCACCGACTATATAGAAAGTTCGGACACAGCATCAACGAAAATAGATCAGAGACAGAGAAATACACAGAGAAACAGCGAAAAGAGTGAAGAATCAACGCACAATTCATTGTTGCATATTGTATAATACATATTGTACGTGTACGTTTGTTTGCAATTGAAATTGAGGTGACACGCCGCGAACGAAATGTAATGTAACGCAACGAAACGAAGTGAATTGAAGCGATATGCGCTGGATTGCTCCTGTTACAGTCGCAATCGATAGACGTGTGCAGTTACATCAAGAGCACCAAGAGACTTTTATACACCACATCTAACAGACACACGAGAATGCAGTATAAAATAAATTTTGCAGACAGACGTTCAGTAAGTACCTGTTAAGGCCCGTCATGAAAGGCAGTTCTCGGCCGGTGTTCCACATACTGATAAGATAAGTATATGCAATTTGAAATAGACAATGATTTAACGACACTAGAAGTGATATGCTATGATATGACAAAGCAGCAGAACAATGATAATATGCTGTATATTGAGAATGGACTAGACTAGAAAAGAAGGAACTAGAAATTGAAGTAGGAGAATAAATATCCTAACTGTTAGCTGGATCATTTGACGTTTACTTGACGCGGAAATCATAAATGTACTTACGGCACGTCATCCTCTTCGTCGATAGGCTCAGACTCCGCTTGAATGGACTCCATCGCCGTGGAGTGCGCCACCAGACGTTGGCGATTGATAGACCGACTGCGATTCAGCGCCGCTGCCCCGATGCGGTCTTCGCGTTCGCGCTCCCGCTCAGTGCTTAACATCGCTGCATTGGCATCTCCTTCGCCGTCCTCCTCAGGAACTTCTTCAAGATTCTCTTGCGACTTACGACCCTAAATTCACATCATTGTCATAAACAATGCAATCACTGTGCAAATAAGTGAATACGTACAGCTTTTTCCCTCTGAGCTTGATCCAAATTGTGCACGCCGACGAGCAGACTGTAATCCATAATTTTGAAACTTTCTAGTACGCGACAATCGCGTTGTATTGTCTTCACGAGCGCCGAGTACGTGTCGGCTTCCATGAGAATGCCCTCCGGATGGTGTTCCATGAAGTCCAAATCCTTATACGTTGGCGACCGTTTCTGGCGCTCTGCTTTCGACGCTTTGCGCTTATAGGTGCTTCCTTTCAGATCGTACTTCTGGTGGAGAGTAACGAAACTCGGCAGCAGGTTGTTCATCACCACCAAGCGCACATTTTTGCTATTGCATTGGTAGCAATACAGACCGAAGAACTTCGGAAGCAATGTTCTAGGATTCTGATTCAGATTCATGTAATAACCTGCAAATTATGTAAACATGAATTACTCTCGTACAACTTTAAGAGTCAGAATAAGTTACCAGCTAAGAGTTTCTGCAAGAATTCGCCTTCTTTATGCTGCACCGTCTTGATTATGAACTCATCGTCGTCGGTGAGATAGAATATCGAACCGCTTGCGCCTGGATTTGATAATTCGCGCAGGGGCGCACTACACATTGACATCTGAAACAAGTGTAAAGTGTAATTAAAGTACATAATTGCATCCAACGATACACCACAAGAAAAAATAATTAAGAAGAACAATGAACTCATGCGACTTACTAAAAAATCATCTGGCTGAATGCCGAACAGATCACGGAAGTACCGAAACGCGATTGGAGCGTAGTTCTTGAACTTAAACTCGGAGTAATGGTGAGCAGGTGTGTGGTTTGAGCCAAGCATCGGGAAGTTTGTCGTCTCCACGGTCATGAAGTCCTGCATGAGGAGGTCACGCTCTGGTTTCGACGCCAGCCCGCCGACCGCATGCTGGATACCTGCAAGTTATTATTAAGTTATTATTATTGTTTGTATTATCAACAAATCACAGCTGCATGCCATTCAAATGAGTGACGCGCTTGATCTACTCCATTGCAAAACGCTATAGAGTGATAAGATAATAGAAAACATACCCAATTGAATGGAGCCCATGATTTGTGTGGTTTGTATCTTCTTGTACGTGATTTCGCCCCCAACGCCAACCCGCCGATGCCCAATCTTTCGCTCTCGGTCGCGTTCCCTTTCAGCCTTTGTGCGCGGCATCGGGGCCACTGTTCGCATTGCAAGATCCTAAAAGAATTAACGAAAAATATGATTAATAAAGACATTTTTTCATAGAATGAGAACATTAATAAAACTGGATACGTATATAATTCATAAAATATATTCCTTATGAACGTGAATGTAATCAAGACTTGTCAAACGAAACGAAGCGGAGTTCCTTCGTATCAATCATTAATTGAATTATGTACGTAGAGACGCAATAAACCTGTACAAAACGCTCAATCATCAGTATTGTGCCTTCATGTTGAATAAACATGGATTCGTATTTGAAAGCAATTACTCCTGTTTTACAGTAGTTTTTGTTGCAAACCACACATAAGTTGCACGACCTTGCCGAACGTGCTGTGCTTATCGCACAGTCCTGTCCTTACCACAGTTATATTTTGATTAAAAACAAACCGCTCGCCAAAAATTGCAATTACATTGCAACTTTCTCTTCTCATTAATTGCAAACTGCGTTCGGTTGGCATCTTTACAAAGAACACCGCGATACAAAATAACATGACGTGATCGTATCCTACATGGACATCCTATTTGTATGATACTCACATCTTGGCCGGAGAGACGAGCACTTCCTTGAAGCCGATTATCTGCAACACCAAGTGAAATTAAATTAGCATAATTATGTCTGGCTGGAGTGCTACATAAACACAATTAAATGACGAAACGCTTTTCGATTGTACGGACGACGCTTCTTTCATTTAATTGCGTTATGATGAATCACAATTCACATTTGATTAGATAACCAGTGTTTGCCTACGCAAAATAAGCACTATTTGTGCATAGAAACCACGCAGGGGAGACAGGTGAGTTGTGCATACACCTAGTATATGATCACCGATGATTCACATGACAAAGATTGCTTTTATTCGTACGATAGATGCACTTTTGCGTTCGCACTACGATTTCGACTTGTTAACACACTCAATTTGTATGATAGCGTGAGTGATATTGAACTATTACACTTTCCACACGAAGTAATGACCTATTTTCCTATTGAATTATGTGAGGTATGTGCACAAGAAAGGAGTGCAAATTGGTTGCTGGGCGCGATTCTTACCATCTAGATCTGCACTGTGTGTCGGTCCTAGGGCGAAATCCTTTGGTCCTAGGGTTGTCGCCGGGGTCACGACCAGGGAACTGTCGTCCACCTCGATGCTCTCAATATTATCACCCGAAGCCATTTTGTATCTTTATCCTGCACTGGTCTCGGCTGCCTTGGCTATTTACTTCACTACTGCACACGCACCAGGAACTCTGCTTCGCTCTGGAGCATTAGACGATGCACACGGTTTGCAAACGCACGCAGAAGACGTTGGCAGTCGCGATGTTCATTATTCACTCAACGATTCACAGCCACAGCAGACAGCGACGCATCCTCGAACCGACTGCCAGTCGTCGCGAATATGACCGCGCTCACCGACCCTCACTCGCGTTTGTTCTTCATGGCGACGCGTCGAGTGTATGCTATTGCGAGCGCTGATTCGCATCACCCATCGCGACTCATTAAGGCAATCGTTATCACCAAAATATTTCCACAAACGGGCTGCACTGACAACTGACAGAACAACTGACACAAACTGACAAAACTTTGGACATCTACACATTTAGATCAGGAGCAACGCGCATGCGTGTATTGATAACAGCGCCATCAATAGAAGAAGTTGCAACTAAAATATTATTTAAACTTGCTTATTGTAAATTTTAAGAATGTTACAAAAACGCATACAAAACAACACTTGTGTAATATATTAATGCATATTTTATTCAATTATTTCAATTTTATAATGTATATAGAAATGTTAAAACTTTATAGTATGTATAATATTCACTTAGGCCCCAAATTTCGCTTAAGTTTTTAGATATTCACTATTATTTCGTATCGTATTAGTAAAAAAGACTAGATTCGTAATAAATAATATTGACTGCAAGTTCTACATATAAATCTTACTTGTCATCAATAATTTAATATCGTTCAATAATTAATTATTGTGTGCGTTTAGAAGGCATAATCGTGCAGTCCCTAAAACGATCGCAACCTAAAATAGCTATGTGACTATCAAAGTTTGTATAACAACAGATAAAACATTCTCAAAATAGTTTTATAAAAAGCTAATAACCTAAAATCTCCACATTGCCTAAATCAAATCAAATCTCGACAACAAACAGCATAAATAATGTTATCATGAATCTGTCTGTGTTGATGTACGTTAAATGCCACAATAAATGCAAGTTATCATATCTGAAGAAGAAGAGAGATATAGGAAAATGTGTTAACACAACGCGTATAATAACAGCGTTTTCATGACTAACAATAAGCTACATTTAAAACTGTTTATAAATATATATGGTAAATGTAACTGAAGTGTGCACATGTATGTGTTTATTACTGGTAAAGGAGATGAAAGTTTAATTGTTTTGTTTGAGATTCTGTTTAAATTGATTAATGTACCAGCAAAAGTATGAAGATAGAAGAACAAACATACGAATATTATACATACAAGTACACACATTAATTAGGTACATAGGTAGGTATGTATTTAGGTATAGAACACGTATGAATAGAAAATCCTTTAGTCTAGACTTCTAGCAGTCATATGCATGTTTGCATACATTTCATAAAATGTTTGACTTCGACTTGTTTCGTTTCGCGTCGTTTCGGTTTTAGAGAATTAAGTTATCAGTTAAGAATATGTCTGTTGTATGTTATAGAGATATTCAAGTCTTAAACGTTGCGCGCGAGAATAACACGCAGAGAGTGGTATAAGATAGATAGAGAGCAATAATTTCCGGCGTACAATATAAAGATTTGTGAAGCGAATCGTTCCGTTGACTTCGCAACAGCCAACACGTCAAAAATTGAATATAATGAGTAAGAACATTGGTAGGGTCGAAGGTACAACTCTTGCAAATAAAATGCAAACAAGATCCGGTCAATATCAAGTGTCAAATGGCGATACCAGCGCCAGATGCAAGCTGCGCTCTTGGATCGCAACGCAACTAAGTGGCCGGCTTATAGAAGCGCTGCACGAATTGAGTGAGAGTGAACACTTCCCCGGGGCCCTTTGTGGAGTCCATTTGAATATATTCTTCTAAATTGTGTGTGCTAGCTGAAACACCCACGCAATTTTTGTCAAATACAAGAACATGGAATTCACAGGAAACTCACTTGAGCTTCGTATAGCCGGGTAATTCGGAGGTGGTTTTATCCATGTGCCATCCACACGTTTCATATGTCGTCGATCTGAGGCGAATTCGTTCAAGAAATCGTTTGCTGGTACTACGCGAAAGTATCTAGGCGCAAAACAAATTTCAAACAAGGTTAGATTTAGTGCAGGTGAAGTTGCCTATAGTGCTTCTTACCTAAAGTAATCCGGCTTCAAGATATTATCCGTCCGAAAAGTCTCCGTGATATATTTGTGCACATAAGTGGGAAAAGGTAACTCTGAATCCAGATCGTAAATGAGACACTTATCAGGCTCTGGCTGGTAGAGAAATATCACATGGTAATCCTGAAATTCCCATGGCCATGCATACAAACTTTAGAATAACTCCTGATAGACTATTGTTTTACAATACATACCCAAATAACTAACTTATCTTCGTCTTTGCCAGCGCGTTGCCGCCACAATGGCACCGTCCGTTTGGGATTTGAAACAAACACGGCATAGCACTTGTGCACTTCATTGTAATGCCGCGCAACAACATCCTGGCACAACTTGTAGACGTTCTCCTCACTAAAACACAACCAATTCAACAATTACTGCAAAAAACAGTACACCTAGTACAAAACAGACGAACGTTTCCCGCAAAAATGTCGCAAACTTCTCCATTTTCTGACGCAACGCTTCAATTATCAACTCGCCACTGCCACAATTAACATTCGTAGCAGAAAAAAACAAGACTACACGTAAACAGCCCCCAAGTATGCCTGTGAGTGTACCTGGCGGGCGCGTGGCATGCTAGAAATCTATTAGTTGTAAGCGGGCAGCTCGCGTTACGACGCCAGCGAGGAATATTGAATATACTTTAAATGGAAATTAAAAAATTAATGTATGCACGTAGTATATGTATGTATTTAAACTTGCGCATAAAATATGTATGTCACACTTTGCACTAGCAAATGTTGCAAAGAACAAAGTCTCTCTCTGTATTGCTAGAAGCCGTCGTTGTTTGTAGTCATTAGTGACACAATTGCAATTGTTAAATCCCGCCAATAATAGGAAAAAATATCAATAGTTCATCAGATAAGCAATCGGCATACAAACAAACAATACGGCCTCCAGCAACATGCAAAGCAGTAGCGTATCTAAAAGAAGCGTGGGAGACATTTTTTACATTTATTCTGCCAAAATGACTTTTTGCGCGAAAAGAGAGGTTTTGGCAGTAATCAATGCTCTAGTTATTATACTTTAGTGTTTCTGTACAAACAACTGTACAACAAGTTCTAGGTTCTAGATACGCCACTGATGCAAACAATTGTCGCGCTTCGTCAAATAACCTCGCCGCTAGTGGTATGAGAAGAGCAATGAATTAATCGATCCACAACCTGTTAATTTCCCCCATAACTTCGCGTTAAATTGTTGTTGAAAGACCACCTGACGCAGAGTTAAAGTTTTTGAAATTCAACTTGGTTCCTGTCATGGCCAACAATGGCGCTGCCCTATTTTATGACCTATAATTATTTGGGAGTGTTAAGTCCCTACATAAACTGCGTAATGAATTAATGTTAAATCTGGACTAGGCACTCATGTGGCGTCCCTAATTAAAAATGCTAAATATTTCATTACCAACCACACGCACGGCAGCAGCAACATGCACAAAGGCAGCACGCTAATTGGGTCACGACATCATTCACTTACCAATAACACGAAACATACGAGCACTCCGACTGCTTCGGAAACAAATTAATCGGCTGCTTCTTGGCGAGCGGAGCATTTTCCGGTCT
Source organism: Aleochara bilineata (assembly GCA_003054995.1). Taxonomy (NCBI): domain Eukaryota; kingdom Metazoa; phylum Arthropoda; class Insecta; order Coleoptera; family Staphylinidae; genus Aleochara; species Aleochara bilineata. The sequence continues at coordinate 12,293 of NBZA01004902.1, read as the reverse complement.
CAAGATGATCTCGTTGTTCGTTGCCATTCTTATGTTTTGGAGATTTTAACACATTACTAACCTAAACAGTTGTTAAACTTAAACGCGATCACTTGTATCAATGCATGTTCTCTCAGAAAGTGAGAGAACCAGCGACTGCTTTGGCAACAGATATTATTACTGCAATTTGTTGTTATCTACTGATAAAAAACTTCTACTGCTACGCTAAAACATGTAAATATTAACCGCATACACTGATAAGAACCAAGAACGTTATTCGCAGTATGCGGTATAACAAAAGCATTAAAGCGCCCTCGGTGGCATGTTTTAGTATTATATTTCATTTATTATTTGATTAAGTTATTTTTCGATGGCCAGTCTCAATTAATAAAGCTTCTAATTTAGTATTTACAGCATCAGTAAGGTTTATTTGATGCGCCCAGTAAGCAGCAAGAAATAATACTTCATCCTTGCTCCTGGCGTGAGCAATATTTTCCAAAATAGAAGTTTTTGCCTGAAAACTTAGCTTTAGAAACAAGTTTACTTCTATCATATCGGAATTTACCTTTAGTTCTTCAATGTATGCATTGACAATAACTTCTACATGACTTTCTATTTGTTCCAAGTTCATAAATAAAAAGATTGGGCCACCATCAACTTCCTGCATTTTTCTCAGAGATGCTATTTGATTTCTAATAGAATCTAAAGCATCTACATGTGACTCCATAGCTTCCACTTTGTCATATAAATCATTGACCATTGCTTCTAAACCCTCAGGCAACTGTTCTTGGCTCTGACTTTTGAGCGATGCTATTTGTTGAACAATTTTTGCACCGCTGACATGCTTGTCATTCCATCTTTGGATGTTATTATAAATATCCGCGACTGAATCCCGCAAAACACGTGGAAGTCCTGTGAGGTTTCTTTGGTTTGCCTGATCTGCAGGACTTGCAGGGACTAAAAAATAATTTACAGGTTACACACCTTGTTGTTGGGTGTTTCATAAACTCACGTATTACTGGTATGTAATTCTTCGTAGGGGAACTGATTTTCGTTGGCGTTGTAGACATATTTATATAAATATTTTAATAATTCATAAAAAATAATATAAATAACCTCTGAAGATGTTTTGAAGATTGACGCGCGTGCGTCAATCATCACCGACGATACTGCCCTCTATTCTGGCGTCAGCAGATCTTTGGCATGTCGCGTCACCGTCTGCCATTTTGTAGTTTGACTTCGCCCGAAGAGCGTTTGTGAACAATTTCAAGGGGTGTGTGCTGCAATAATATTTTCCTATCGATAATCAGTTCCTCCGTGAGCCCGAGCGCATTACAAACTGTGGCGTGTAGTTTGTGGTTTTGTTGTTTTTACGTTTTTGTTGAAGTATGTTCCGTTTAATAACTAGTTACCTAATGATACTTTCTAGGCTGTAAATTCATTATAAGAACCTAAATAGTTCAGTTCAGTTCAATTGCATAGTTCAATGCCAAATTTGTGTGTCTGTGGTTCCAGAAGTCGATCAAAGTTCTAAATATGAGTGTTTTACGTTGTGTTTCTAGGCGAGGTGAGCGGTGTGGTCCATTGTGTAGTCGTGTTGGTTGCTGTGCCTGTGCAAAGCGCGTATGATCGCCGCTGGAAAGGACAGAATTACCGTCCGTATTCAGAATATGAAAAGAAGTACTGATAGGGACACGCCGCCACGTAGTAAACGATCACGATCCAGCATGGGCCGCTACGACGACAGCTCGGATGAGCGTATCACTCCGGAGCGCATTCGTCGGCGGACTAGTCGTGGCCGGTCCCCCAGCCCAAGGCCTCGGTACGTGTCCCCGCATCGTGAGCAATACATGCGGCCCCCAGAGAGGCCGTACCCATACAAGGTGCTCTGCGTTAGCTTATTGCACCCGAAGGCGAGCGACGAAGTGATCAAGGACACGCTGTATCGCGAGTACAAAAAGTACGGCGATCTGACAATTCGCCTGGGGCAAGATATGGACGAGCGGGTTGCATATGTCTGCTTCCGGAACCCGGAGGACGCACGAGATGCCAAACATGGCAAGCCGAGGATCATCATCTACGACAAGGTGGCACTTGTTGAAGCTGTCTACGAGGTGGCTCGTTCATCCAGTGATATGTACCGAGGGAGGCCACGCTCTATCACACCAGAGTATGAGAGGCCTTATTACTCGCGCAGTCCGGATAGGATGCGGCCCATTGATCGGTACGATCGCGGATACGGACATCCGCCTCCTGGTGTACCGTTGCATAGGGAGTACAGACGTGAGCCTTTGCCTGCACCTCATCATGATTACATGGCTAGGCCTCCAATGCATCACGGACCTCCGCACTTGCCCCCATCGCACCACAGCCATCATGGAGGCCACTATGGCCCGCCGCGGCATTCAGTGCCCAGGACACCGTACGAAAAGCCTGAGAACAAGAAAGACAAGTTCCCCAATTACTTGCACCACGTTCAACCAGAAGATGATCCTCTGGCAACTCGTACTTTATTCGCGGGTAACTTGGAGATCAATATAACCGAGGAGGAATTACGTCGTATTTTCGGGCGGTATGGAGTCGTCGAAGACATTGACATAAAGCGACCGATGCCAGGCACTGGCAATGCATTCGCTTTCGTGCGATTTCAAACATTGGACATGGCTCACAGAGCTAAAGTTGAACTATCCGGGCAGTACATTGGCAAGTTTCAATGTAAAATAGGGTATGGCAAAGCAACGCCAACCACACGCATATGGGTCGGGGGGTTAGGTCCGTGGACCTCCATAACCCAACTCGAACGAGAGTTTGATCGTTTTGGGGCAATCAAGAAGATTGATTATGTCAAGGGGGACCTCCAAGCATTTATCCTTTACGACAGTATCGATGCAGCACAAGCAGCCGTGAAAGAGATGCGTGGGTTCCCTCTCGGTGGCCCAGACCATCGCCTGCGTACTGATTTCTCTGATGTAACGCCGGTTCCTTCTTTCCGCCCGAAGACTTACCCAGAAGACGGTGCCGAGTATCCACGACGTGCCCCCGGTGAATATGCAGATGGGGCCTATCCAGAGGGAGAAGGTTCTAGCACATACGGTTCGAGATATGCCAGTCGCAAGCCTTACGGAGAGCGTCGCGCTAATAGTCGTGGTTGGTTCCCTGAAGAAGACGAATGGGGAAGAACGCGTCCAGCCGATGGGGAGTTCGACCGTCGTAGGTCGGATTCGCGTGGAGATCGCTCCCGATCTAGGTCTCCACGTCGATCGATTGATAGCGACTCTGACAGTGGTTCTCGTCGCGCCGGGTTGTTGGCTACCAGTCGCACATTGCCTGAAGTCGCACGGAAATGCTCCACCACTTGGCAAGGCGCACTGATTCTGAAGAATTCTCTCTTCCCTGCTAAGTTCCATCTGATTGATGGCGACACTGACATTGTGGATGGGCTTATGAAAGATGAAGATGGCAAGCATCAACTGCGCATCACGCAGAGGTTGCGCCTAGACCAACCGAAGCTGGAGGACGTGCAGAAACGTATTTCGAGCGCGAGTTCGCACGCCATTTTCTTGGGTCTGGCCGGGTCCACCGCGTCGGTAAGCAATGACGATTCGAGCGTGCAGACACGGCCCCTGCGCAATCTCGTCTCGTACTTAAAACAGAAGGAAGCAGCCGGTGTTATCTCTTTGCTGAACAAGGAGACTGAAGCCACGGGCGTGCTGTATTCGTTTCCGCCATGTCCGTTCTCGACCGAGCTGCTCAAGCGCACCTGTCACAACCTCCCAGAGGACGCGCTCAAAGAAGACCACTTGGTCATTGTCGTGGTACGTGGTGGTACAGCATAGATTGAAACAACTCAGCGTTGGGGAGACGATACGTCTTTGATACATTGATTGACCGTGTAGCATATACTTTTCGACGTATAGGTATAAGATGGTAGCAATAAGATAAAAAGTATTTTCTCATTTCAGGAAACTGAGTGCGTTCTCAGTTAGTCGGAACGAGCATTGGTTAGTTTTGTGACATGTGAAGACGAAAACATTTTCAAAATTTGTGCGCTTTTGTGTTTTGTTAATGCAATTGATGAAGAAATTGATGATTCGATGCGATAATGAACGCGATTATAGTTGACGAAGATAGTTTACAAGAAGCACGCAATCAGTTGCAGTTTTGGTGTCACTGTGAAGAAAAACCAATCGATGAAGTGCAGTGTTATTAAAGTGTTATAATTCAGTTTAAAAATTTGCTCTTCAGTTTTTCAGAAGTATGCGTTCGTTGGTTGTTCATAAGCAAGTTTAGTTTTGACATTCATAATGTATTTGGCGAGTTGAACAATGTTGCAAAAACGTTTTAAACATTCATGTGCTCAGTGCGCAAAGCGACTCTAATCTGACCTAACGAAATGAGAAACATGCAAGCGCAAACGTAATCCTAATGTAAAGTAACATTAAAGACGCTTTGGTTTTGTGCGAAACTCGAGTGTAGTTGTCAAAAGTGTAGCCAGTTTTACCAGTAAACATTAGCATGTGCAGTTTAAAAGTTGTTCGCAAGGAAGTACTACTACGTATAGTTGTTGCCAATCTTTCTCGCAGCAATTTCGATGAAACGCATTGAAACCCAAAAGTGTTGTGATAATCTACCGTAAAAATGGCGCAGGAAATGTTTAGTTCAAGCGGTGGTTTGTGATGTGAGGGTTTGCTGCCTAGTGATAGACCTGTAGTGTTACCGCCGCGTTGAAATGTACTGCGTTCAAGGTGATAGTTTCTTTTTATTTCATGTACACCACGGCTTCCCGGTGCAGCGGTCGTCGAGCTGTAGCTTATTACAGACACTTTTGGAACAAATGACTATTTGTTCGATGAATCATGTTAACTATAACTTGAAGCAGTTGCTTGTAGAAGTGCATCTTTCAAGATCAGGTAACAAAACCGTAATCATTCATAACTTTTCATTTCATCGGTGGCATTAATAACACCTAACCTTCGATAAGGAAGAACAATCAGTATGGTTGTATTATTATCTGTCAGTTTGTCTCTTTGTATTTTTAGGATTACTGATAAGTTGGACGCGTAGGGATATTTTTCTAGAATCGTCATGATGTTTAATGTAAATAAATAGCATATAATAAACACGATAATACATTGAACAATATAATGGTGAAAATAAGTTCAATTATTTGATAGATAATGCTATGCATAACAAATGTGTATAGTGATAACCTTAACAATTAATTAGGTGTAATATTTAATAGGATTTCACATTGATTGAACCAAAACCATCACCTCAGGTTTTAAGTATCCTTCGTGGTCCTTATCAGCTTGCCATTGGAATGCCAGGATTGTCGCCGGCACAAGACGCAAGTCGAACAAGGACGTCTCCTTTTCGCCATCTTCGAATCGATGGCCTGTAGGTGAACTGAGAGTGAAGTCCGGACTTTCCCCTTCAATGTTCTCCTGTACAAAGTCCAGGACCTCTGAGAACTTCTCATACACACCGAAGGTGCCCTGCAGGAACAACCCATCGGGGAACCGGATTCGAATAATCGCAAATTTATATTTCCGAATCTCCCGGAGTTCATCTTTTTCCCGCATCGCCTTCGTGCGTAACTCCAGCTGCTTCTCAGCCGCCTCAGAGCGACGTTGCTGTTCCCTCTTCAATTCGTCGGGGGTCAACGCGTAGAAATCCTGCGGGAGTTCGTGGCGTTGCGAGGCTTGGGCTGGAGACAATACTTGGATATTCCTGTCCAGTTCTAACTCGATTCTTTCCTCAGATTTCAGGGCATCTCTAAGAAACTCCAGTGTATCAATAGCTGGTATGTTATTTACGTTAAAAACATAAAAATCTTCATCCACGTCGTTGTGCTTCAGTGTTTTGCGTTCAAATCCTGCACCCTGAAGCAATTCAACAGCTCCGAAAACTGGGAGAACTTTATCCCTGAACGTTGCATTTGAACAACGTATTTTCTGATACTTTGGTTCATCAGGGTTCGATAGAATATTGTCTAGATATCTACACAGAATTTCAACACAATCGGAAACCTATGAAAAAATTCCAAATTTAAGATTTCGAATTTAAACTGGAATTTAAAAATATCGGTGAAACAATTTACCTTACTTCTATTGTAATTACAAGACTGGATCATTAAACAAGCGGTAATTCCACGCTCTTCTTCCAATTGTTCTAGAAGAAACTCCTTAATGCGCACTTTCCACTCTTCTTTGGATAATACTTCATCGCTAATGAGCGGACATTTAAAGTACACACCCTGGGCTGCCAGGAAAGGGGATACATCTAAAGAGGTCGTCCCAGCTGGAGATGGTGCAGCTCCTGCTTGAGATTGAGACCCACTTTCAGCTGCTTTCTTTTCGGCCTCCAATTCGCGTCTTACACGAGCTTGGATGGCCGCTAAGGATGTGTTGAAGTTTGTATCTTTCCTCTGGGAACTTATCCTTGCCATAGCAGCAATGGCTGCTTGTTGAGTTGCATCATTCGGGGCTCTGTTCGCCACTGGTTGATACTCCGTGTTCTTCTTCTTGCTGGGTCCCACTATATTTGCAGTATCATCGGTTAATTTGTGTCCTGGACCTGCCAGCTTAAATTTAGCCTCTGCCTTCTTCTTGGCAAAGAACTTCTTGATCTTTTCAGCCATGGGGTGAGGGATTAGATTCTTGGCGTATGTTCTTTGGGGAGTTTAAGGCGAGACACGCTTGCTTTAAGCTCTTCTATAGCCTTAGATGTAGCTAGAGGAGAGGAGAGCAGAGAATTACCATGTCAGCAAGTCAGCTGATGCTTCAACTCACCTGGTTTCATAAAACGCTCGCAAATGCTCTTGCCAAACACTGTCCAGGCAATGCAAATGAGAACAATATCAAGCACTAAGATTAATGTGAAACTGTACAGCAGAGTTAACTGAAACTCGTCAAACTGCAAGTGCAGGAAATTCGGGATTGTTTCGGCCAGGTTGCGCAGAGATTCTTTCTGGTCGAGCAGCACTGCCGATTCGCTCAGCAGTGTAGGAATGTGATTGACGTACAGGAGTATCGTCTGGATGAGGGTGGAATTAAGTAGCTGGTCTAGAGATAACGAACTCATTACTCACACTCACACAGTCCAGTTGCTCAAACAGTATTTAACGTCGCATTATATACTGATTGGGTCTGTCAAGTCACTACGTTTCACTGTTTTTGCAATTTTGAGGTTAATGTCAAAGATGACCATGTAGCTTTTAGAATCTGCAACCAGTTGGCGCTGTGTGTCTTTTTTTGACAGTTATCATGAAGAAATGCAAGGTGAGTGAAAACCAAAACGATAAAAGTTTATTTCGTTAAATGACAGTGAATTCTGCAGATTCTAGATACTCTATTTGTGATAATAAGTGATATAAGTATATATACATTCATTGTGAAAATAAATAACACTTTGTTGCAAGTTATGGAACAAAATTGAAATAGTACACAGAACATCACTAGACCAACATGGAAGGTATGTAAGTAGTATAATTCTTCATATTTTGGAACCAACGCGAAGAATAGTTTGTACTAAGAGACAGTGCAGCTAGGCATACATGAAACGTCTTAATTCTAGACTTATCTAAAGCGTATAAATATATAAAATATAAATAAACGTAAACGTATAAAGTACATACGAAGTTCGGTTACGTATTAATGGAATGATTCGTTTGTCTGCGGTATCCCTAGCTACGTCTAGGACTAATATAAGTATCGTAATACACTATAGTATAATATAATACAAAGCGCAAGTTTGTTGCAAACTTCATTTGCAAGTGTGGATCTCGACTGTCTTCAAGCAGCTCTTGCATTCCACATGGCAGCACCACTTGAACTGGCACTCGCAGCGCTCCTTGACAGTGGTCTTCATGGTGTTGTATCCGCGACCACAGCAGAGGAGGTTACAGCCGTCCATGTCGGGCGAGGTGCGGTTGCACTGCCTCCCGGTGGTCCCATAGGACCCCGTAGCCGGGTCAGCCACGCAGTAGTTCGGCGAGTCTTCCAAGTACACCAGGTCGTTGGCAGTCGGCACCCGGAAGCGTGGATCGTCCAGTTGAAGGCGGCCACGTTTATTCACGCGCACCTCGGTTGCTCCGTCATATTTTTCTCGAATGAAGTCACCTAAAACAATAATAAAACTTGAAGTGAGCAAAAATGCATGAAACTGCCAGAGATGCGATGCGATGAGAAGACGGACGAACATACACTGGTAGTGCATTTATTTTAAAGGCGCTTGGAGATGTAATGGTAGAAATTTATGATCGAATAAATATAAACGTACACGCGAAGCGATGCATTGCATTTGTGTCCGTATGCAAATCGCGTCGTGTGCGGCCAACAGGCAGACATTAATGGCACATATCGAATTGATTGGGCGCATCCAATCCAACTTGCCGTAACGTAACTGACTTGCCTTTATCACGGCCTACACTGATACATTTCCCTAGGAAGCTCGTGCTCTTGGCGGATTTTTCTCAATATTTAACTAACAGTACTCTTCAACCTAACCAAACCTCGAACTTTTTGGTAAGTTTCTTGAATCAATTATCATAATTTTTCTATTTAACATTGCCATAAACAAATTCTATCCCATAGGTGAGACAATCGTAAATTACGTTATGTTTGTTTCTTTTTAGCGCATTGGATAGATATGTGGCTTTAATTCAAATTCTTGGTGCGTGTAAAATGTCGGTCGCAGCGAACAGAAAATGTCGGCGAGAGAAAGAAATGCGCGGCCTGTAATGGCACGATGCAGGTTGTTATGGCATAAATTTTTGTCGCCAGCTGACAGATCTGTCGAAGGAGTACTTATGGCACGCTCAAGCAAACAAAGACAGACAGCTAGCTCAATGCGCAATGAGGCAAAAACTGAACTGGCAATGTTCATTCGCAGAATAGCACGCGCAAGCGCAAGACATGGATTAATTATAAAGTGCTCTTAAGAAGCTGAAAGCTGAGGAGATTGAAGAAGTAGTTTTCTATTTTATTGCAGGTTATCATGAAATGACAAAAACGTGCGCGCACAGGGCCTGGAGTGGAAGAAAACAAAAGGAAATATAAGCAAATGGCTAATAAATAGTAAGGTTAACTCGGAATGCAATCACTGAGTGAGTGTGTAAAGCACTCAAATGACCGAATGCCTCAATTGCTGCTTTGTTTTATGCTATGTTATCACATAAACAGGCTAATCACGATCGAGCGCATCGACAACCACACAATGTATAATAGCAAATAAGAAGCGACTGGGCTTGTTACTGGTTCTGCATGCGTTTCACTCGTGAACTTTAAGTGAAAGCCTAGCAATTCCACAAATTCTACAAATTGCGAATCGATCCTTGAAATGCGATAAGTCTATAGCGATTTTCGCATTAATCCAGCAAAACGTTGGATTTATATTGAAGATTCCCACGCTGTAAATACACAGGAAGTAAAACTAGTAAATGAAAAGTTTGAAAGAAAGTTTGGGTAAACATGTGTTAATGCAGTTGCCTATAGTCAGACCCTATAAATTGAGCAAACTGACGAAAACAATTTGCTTCAATTGAAATTATGGCGTGCTGGATGTGAGGCTGTTTAAGGTACTTGTTAGAAATATGAGTATGAGTTTAGCAAAGTGGAGTTATGTTATGAAAACAACGTTGGAAGCATAACGGTGTCCGCATATAAGCTTAATTGGTGCAATTGTGCAGAAGTCGTTCGACGGACGACGGGCTCATAAACGTCCATAGATGGCTATTGAATATTTCAACACACAAATTTCTCTTGCGCATGATTATGATTTTGCTTCAGATTAAACCACCTATAGTCCTATACTATACATACTTACTTATAGGTAGAGGTAATGTAGTTTCCGGATTTGTTTGCGTTTGTGGGATTCTTGTTAAAATCGAACGAATTCTAGCATGGCAAAGGTAACAAATGACAATTTGTAGCCGATAATAAATAGTCGCTTATGCCGCTTTGTTGCATGTTGTCTTGTCTTGTGCTGTGCTGTGTTGTGTCTTGTTGCTCACTGCTAGTGAGCGTTATTTATGAGCAGCCGGATTTAGACAAATGTCATGTTGGATTACAAAGCACCGCTTAATGCGCTAGTACTTGCGCGTGTTCTACACTTTATTGGATTTCTTTAAGAAATTTCACACATCCTCCTAGGAAACCTCTTAGCTCTGATTGAATTTGAATAGTATTTGCGCTTAAAATGTACTTATTTTTAAATAATTATATGCAATTATCTAAAATGATAGTCGCTGCATCAAGGAATGAAAAAGTGGTGTAGAAGATGGTCAGGGCCGTTCCGTTGACTTTAATGTCATGTTATCATGCTTTACACGCTCAGAAAACTCTTGGCTCCGACTCAGACCGAGGAGACTTACAAAGTGCATGTTCATGTGCATGCATCTATGTAATCGTAAGCAAATGACCACCCTCGTTGTTCTTCGGCAGAGATGCATTGCCATGACAACAAAACACCACAGAAGAGCACACGCATTAACCTGCCATTAGGCAACGAAATAGGTAATGACGCCTTTGTGGAAGTTTTTTCAAATGAATCTGAATTGAATTATGATGAGTGTGTGTGATGTCGTGCTTAAAACTATTTAAACTTCTTCAGATTTAAAGAAATTTAAAGAATT
>NBZA01004900.1:20352-58826 GCA_003054995.1 Aleochara bilineata | reverse complement strand
AGGTACGCTGCTGGATTGTAGTGGATATTAATTAATATGGTGGTGATTTAAGTGCACCCCAGTTTACACTTTGCATAGTGTTGTCATATATTTTCGAAAGATAATAGAAATTCAGATATTAAACAACAACCCAGCCCTGCTAGGGATGGCATGGCATGCCGTGCCAGAGGCGCTTAATAATAGGAATACAAGAATATCATCAGCGAGACAATGGTTATGAAAGGACCCTACAGGCTTGGGTTCGCTTTTGGAATTGATTAAAACTACCCACCTTCGCTGAGCCAAGCCGCCCAAGCACGTATTTATATCAAGGTACAAACTATTTGGATATTTATTGGGCCGCCGCTTATTGTGTACATGAATTGATGATGTTCGTTTTCAATTTCACAACTTGCTTCAACTAATTATCTGACGCCATATTAACGACTCGCTCATATTTTATGTTCAAGGACTTATTGTTCATGGCAGAGAATTTTTAGTTAATTTTATTTTAAATTTACGTAAAGTTCGTATTGATTATTCAGCAATAATTGAAATTAAAGCTGAACGTAATTGAGCGCTGAATATAATTGAATGAAAAGGTCCTTTACTCCTTTTACGGCATGGAGTCACTTGCATCGATAGAGTTTCAATGAAAGCGGTGCCACTTTGGCTTCCTAGTGGCAAGCGAATTGAACATTTGATTCAATTTAATGTGAATTTCTGCTACAAAGTGCAGGTTTTGATCAATATTCATTTGTAGTTTGCAAACTTCTGTGTTAACCTATGAAACCTATAAATAGCCTTCATTTATTCTTCAAATCAACTTTTCCTGCTTTGTTATTTTACTTAGGACGTAAAATTTACGTGTTAGCCATAGCTTTAAAGAATATATGTATTACTGCTACTGACAAAAATATATTCCACTTGGTTTTGTTTATTCTTGTACTTTACACTTAGCTGTGACGTACGCAGAGTACTCTGCCAGAATGATAGCCCGGCGGCACAAGAGAGCCGCTCAGTTTTCGCTCGGATGGAGAGCTATGCTCCTGTCGCGTATTAAGGAAGCCGGAAGCACCATATAAACACATATTTTCCATATACGAGATGATGATGGTGCTGATTTTCGCAAACAAAACGTCTTTTGCATTTGAAAAGTTTGTTTGAAGTTATGTTCAAGAAGATTTTAGATTATCTCTTCAAGATATTCAAATCTTTTGCCACAAACTTAAGAGATTAAATGTGCTTTTAAGAGAGAAGCAAGGACAGACTATAAACCGCCTAAAAGCAATTTCATAAGTGATATAGTCGAAGCAAATCATGTATTTTGCATAAACCAATCGAAAAGTGGATTTAAACTTACTATTCAGTACTGCAAATGTGTTATAAATTATTAATAACATCTGAATACACATGTACTACGTATGTATTTGCAAATATGTAGAGATCATTTAAGTTTAAACAAGCTTAAATGATGTATCTGCAGGAAACAGGATATTATTGGTCATTTGTAGAAATTGAAAAACATATCTCTGAATCTCACTCGAATAAAAGGACGTTTTTGTGTTTTTATCTCAAGCATAAGTGTTTTCTTCCCCTTATTCAACTATTATTCTCATGTTCATATCAGATGCGTTCACAGTATCGTGAATTGTGGAATTTGCCACAGAGCAACCAACATACATAGCAAATGCAACCCTCGTGAACAACTCGAGTACACAGTCCGCGTGCATTTTCTTCCGGTATGCGAAGCATTCGCTACATTTAGCATGCTTACTGTTCAGTTATATTTATCACTTTCCATTCAGCTCACCTCACCTGACATTGTTAGATACATCTTCTGCATGTGGGTGCAATACAAACACAAGTGCAAATGCGAGAATTTACGGATATTTACTTAGAACACTGAGAGTTCTTCTTAAGACTTATAATTCAATCTTAAAACTCAAAATATATAGTGACTTTCTACAATAAATATAATTATTAAACTTGGTTAAACTTTTTTAACTCTTAATTTTTAATTGTCATATAGTGACATCTATAAGAAGGTTGCAAAAAATTTCCTCACACTTTGTATTCTTTGATTAAGTGTGTGCATGGATAAGGTTGTCATGCAATCGTAAAACACGCATTCACATTTGGTGAAAGATTTCTGCTTATGGCAGCCGGAAACGTAGAAAAATGAGGTCTAGAGACGGATGAAGCGAAATGCAACGCAACCTTCTATTTCCTTACTCACTGGCCGGATGCAATGTCTTCGTTCGTTCTTCGCCCTGGTAACGAGCGCCTGGCATCGAGTGCATTATTTAACAATCGGCGATCGAGAACGTTGACGTGGAACTCAATTGAATTCAGCTTTATTTCCCCATTACGTTTTCATCTGCTTCGCGTCACTCTCGAGAGGCATGCGAAATGAGGAAGCTCTTTGATTGCAAATTGCTCTTATTAGCATAGTCCTCTCGCCCCCTTTCGCCCCGACTCTTCCCGATACCGTGCTTGTGCTCCAGAATCAATTGGAACGTACTTTTTTAATTGATCACCGAATCTTGCCCGTATATTCTTTCGTTAACGTCAGCTACCTGGCAGTCTCTGAGTGGTTGCCTGAATAACTAAACGCTTCATTTAATTCTCAGTGGGAAGTACATACTCTGAGATTGGATTTGATTATTTTATATCATTGTTCTATAGGGACATTGAACCAAGCATTTTTCAATTGATTCTTTGCAGAATTCCTCACACAATCAGTGAAATATTGCATTTTTACAACGTTGATTTGTCAAGTGTATTCATATCAAAGTGATTTTACAAATAGGTACACATACAAGAGTTCATGCTGTAGCTAAAACTTGAGGTACATACCTATATCCTTATCGAACGTAATAAATTCCTAGACAGTTTCATCCTTCTCCTTATCGCTGGTATTAGCATGCTCTCCATAAAGGCGAACGACACTCGAACGACGAACATACACGTAGAGTGTATATCAGTTATCACTGGCACTGGCACTGTATGGGTTTAATAATAGTTCGATAATCGGCTATAAATATATTCCGATAAGCGCCCGAACACTGCATACGGCTTGAGCCAGCACAGAATCGAAACCTACTCAATAATCATGCGACCGATAACGAGAGCGATACTTTCAACGGCCGCGACATCTCAGGCTGCTTCTTAGTGACTGCGTTGTATTTGCACAACGTGCACGCACGTTTCCGTCGTTCGTGGCTTGTGTTCTTGTCCGAATTGTCATTGCGATTGCACTTCCATTGTATCTGTTTATGTTCCGTGTGTGTTGCTGTCTCTTGTCTGTTCAATAACCATACGTGTACCTACCTGTTGTGTTGTGTTGCATTTGTTCATTTCTCGTTCGCTGTACGCTTGTACATATTTGTGTGTGTGCTTCTTGTTGCATGTGCTGCCTACCTACTGCTTGTGCCACGTAAGTAGAAAAGTATGAAACTTGCTAATTAGCAATTTATAATTTATACATTGATTTATAGTTTATTTAGACAAGAAAAAGTTGTAACTTTCTGAAAGGTTTGCGTTAAAAGTTGCCTTGAAAATTTTCTGAAAGCATAGGGTTTTTACGCGTTTACTTTCTTATGTATGGTGAGTGAAGAAGGCAAAAAACTGATGCAAAATTTACAAGATGTTCTATCATCAGGGATAGTTCTTAAAGGGAAGCGATGTTGTGTAATAAAAGTTGGCAAGAATTTTTAATTAATTTCGGCCATGCGCTGAGGAAAGCATTTGCAAGCAAGAGGAAATTTATTTAAAACTTTATTTTATAAATATATGACCAACATCACTGGATCTCTGTAAGAAAAATTACTAGGCCCTTGATCAAGACAAAGACATATAAGATATACAAATTATTCATAAGCCGGTTGAGCCGGCAAAGTTATTAAATTACTAATTTTCTAATAGTAAGTGAAACAAGAGCGACACAGCAGCTTGTTGGGTGGAGGTCAAGCTTTCTTGTTCATTGGCAATTTACAGCGATGTCTTGAGGACGCGCGGCGACTGAGCTCTTGATTAATAATTCAAGTAGCTAGGTATTTCCATGAATATGGATAAGATAATCTCTTGTGTTGTGAATAATTAATAACATCAAACAGCGCATGCAGCTTGGTAGCAACGCCAACATAAAGGGCAGTTTTTCGCAATGAATTGGAAACATGTACGAGCGATTCGGCATTTTCATTTCTCATTTCTCAGTTCAGCGCAGTGAGACGTACATAGGTACACGTACGTATTACTATAAGATTTTCGTACAATCGGCATCGCTGCCATTGCAGCGGCAAACGTGCAGAAGTAGCTTACTCGGCAAACACACAATCATTTGTTGCTGAGACTGGAAAATGTGCAATTGCGAAATCGTTTGCGCCCGAATGCCGACGTGCGTTCTGCTGTTACAGCGCTTCGACACGCAAACACGCCGAGAACTCTGTAGGAAAAACCAAGGCATTTTCCAATATATTGAAAGGATACGGGCGTAAAAACGTTGATGGAAATTATACGTTTTCTTAGAAGTTACCAGAGCGAACAAAGGCAAATGTTGGTTGTGCATTACCTACTCGAATAGAAATAATTTAAATGAAATTTAAATACAAAACGATATTATTTTCTTGATTTGAGTTTAAGCGTGTTTGTTGCACTGCGCCTGGGGGTTAGTGTTGTTTCGTGGGATGATGAGCGTTGAGTTTTCAACAAAGTTGCCCCACGGAGTTGAACGAGTGCGAAACGAGGGGTAAACGGAAATTGCTCCACTATGCCTTCGTGGTGGAAAGGGATAACCTAATTAACCGAAATTAAATCAACGTTAGTACGCTCTTCGGGCGCGTTCAGCGCCACGATTTCTTCGCCTTTCGCCTTGCACGTCTGCACACGACCACCATCAATGCTTGTACAATGTACAATTCCTTTATTTTCCTATACAAAGAGAACT
This sequence comes from Aleochara bilineata, assembly GCA_003054995.1. Classification (NCBI taxonomy): domain Eukaryota; kingdom Metazoa; phylum Arthropoda; class Insecta; order Coleoptera; family Staphylinidae; genus Aleochara; species Aleochara bilineata. The sequence continues at coordinate 53,899 of NBZA01004900.1, read as the reverse complement.
TCAGCCTGAGTTGAGTTGAAGGATGGTTAACCGGCTGTCCAGGACTGGAGGTTTTGGATATGAATATTGAAGTTACTCACAATTAGTTGTGAAATGTAGCGCAAATGTTCAACATCATGTTAGTATGTATGTAGGTATTATAGAAACATTACTTAAAGCGTAATTGAATTTTGTGTATTATGTATTTGAGTAGTTTTTAAAAAGTCTAGAGAAGGAAAGTTTTAAAAGTTTTATTCTGGCTTTAGGCGCGTTTGCACGCCACGTGTTCACATAGTCCTTGCCGTTGTGAAAGGGTGGCGTAAGAACATGAACAAGTAGAAAGAAAAGAAGAATAAGAAAACAAATAAGACGTAAGGCGTTCTTTTGCAAGTTCTTTCGCATACCTGCAGGCTGGTCGTTTGCCTCTCGCAATAGCACGGGTTTGTTTTTCTAACGGAGTGGAAAGTGCTTGGGATGATCAGCGCATGTTGGGCGCTGGGAGCGTTTTCGTGCGGTGCCAACCTGCGAACGAGATTAACGCTGAACGAAGTTCGCTGCTTCGAAAAGGTAGGTATAGGAAAACACGAACTCTTCGGCTACGTCTTCGCCGACATCAGCATCGACATCGAAGTCGAGATTATCTTGTAGGGGAAAAGTTTAAATCTTTAACTAGATTAGTTTCTTTGTGTTCATTCTTTCACTTTGCACGCTGTGCGTGTATCTCGCGTGATCGATAAATAATCAATGCAATACACTCAGACATCTTTTGGGAGAATTTTAAACTGACAGGAAAAACATCACCGGTTTTACGCACACTCTGTGGCAAAAGTGCAAAAAGTTTATTTCCAGTCAACCATTTAGGTGTAAGTATATACTTTCCGGCGGAGTTTTTCAATGCAGCTTACCAATAATCGCCCGGAAAAACTATCAAAGTCTCAAAGTTATCAGGAACATATATAGATTGCATCCGGGGTATTAAGAGGCAGGTCGGAGGCAAGTTGGAAACTACTCAATATCATGCTGCTTAGAGTTGCAAGAACTGCCCAAGAAAGTACCAAAGGAAAACATCAACTGGAAAAAGAAACACGTAAGAAGCTCGCTGCACCATGAGGTTGAAATAAGTTGTGACAGTTTTAAGAGAGGGATCGGAAAATGCCATTAGAAGAGCTTTAATAACTTATATTAAAGACATCAATTTGTGGAAATCGACAAAGATGAAGCGGTCCGATAAAGCTTTGTTTGGCAACTCTACTCCACTCGACTCGTCAATAATTTGTTCAATTTTTATCCGACCCGGAAGCGCTGACATGCTAAACTTCTCATCAGCGAAACGGATATTTTATGATCTCTTAACTAATAATCCTAGTTGGAATGAGAACTCTTGGCAAAGTTTACCTTTTGCCAGGCCTGGCAAACTTCCGCCCGAAAAACGAGCTGGCGCTGGCGCTCTGACACGTCCCCATTGACTTCGGCTGAAATAAGAAAGTAGTATTCGCAGCGGAAGCCAGCAGGAGGTCGTAATTAAAAAGTTTTAATTAAGGTGTCTTTTCGCACTATCCGGGCGGCATTTGCAGTAAACCTTTCTCACCGTGTTATTATACACTCGCGAATGCAAACGGCATCATTGCCAGTCGGAAAGCAACTCGTAAGACGATTATTTCGTTATTTGCATTTCGTTGATGGTTCTTCCTTCCTTCCTTCCTCCACTTCTCTTTATACTCTCAGCACTTTTTCGTTTAATGATATCGCGAAACCGAAGGCATAAAAACTCACACGTACCTGTGTTCGTGTGTAGTGTCAAGTATCAAGGCCTGACATCTACATATTCAAACCAATTCGATTCGGATCTAAACTCTAATTTAATTCATGCGCATATAAATGGTAACGACGCTGAAAATTTTATTCCGCAAGACTCCCCGAGGCGGTTAAACTGCGTCTGCGACAGGACGCGCCGAACGAAATCGAATTGTGTCCTATCTTTCTGTAGACATGCGGCAAATCTGCTGCGACTTGTATATTGAAACATTCACCGGCCGATTGGCGTCTTGCAACAGCTACGTGATTCGAGAGTGAAGGGGATGCTGCGCATATTTAAGCGAAACTACATTACAACTTGCATTAACTTGCAACTTGCTTGAATTTATTCCAATGCGGATGGAATGCATTTTCCGCATTCCCATTCCAATTCTCATTCGCTTTCCGCATTTATCCTGTTCACTGGTGTGCTACATGTTTATGCATTCCATAATTGTGCTGAAATACTAAAAAGACGTTTGCTTTTATTCAAGGTATTCATTGAATTACTTTTCAAGAAAATAGTGTTAAATGTACGCTGTACAGATTTGAGAAATGGCATTGCGTTGTCAGCAGGATTCGGTCGGAGCGTGAGATTCGTCCTGGAAAATGCGATATGCAGTTGATATGAAAAACCGCGCACACGCCGCAAAATATGGGACATGGGGTTACGTGGAATCGAAATGATTTAACGATTTTAAATCTTCCACGGGTATTTGCACATCTCATTTTCGAATTGATACCCACACTCCACCGCAGCGCAAAAATTATTTCATCTCGTGGTTGGTGGAAAATCAATACGAATCTAAATTCTAAATTTAGCATCTTGCTGCGCGCGGATGATAATATGTATGTATGTTGCAGGAAGGCGCAGAGAGCATAAATTAGGTTAACTAACTTTAATCCAATTCAATTTGGGTGCATTTGAAGAGCCAGCGCGTGATTCAAACACACTTACGTCTTCTTTATCACCTCGCTGCGAGCCCATTTCGGCAGCTTCTGTACTCAAAACACGCGGGCTCTGAATCAACGACCCGACCTTCGCCTGCACATTATGTAATTAAATTCACGTCTTGTACGCTTACCATAAATACTGTTTTGCCCCCCGAAAAAGTTTCTCCTCCTTGGCGGAATAACTCTCAGTCATCTTTCGGTTCGACGGGACTTTTTATCGTTATCGAAAAGTTTTTTCTGTTTCTTTCGCACATCTAAAAGCTCTACATAGTTTATCGGCAATGGGAAGAGGAAGGAAGGAAGGGAATTATTGCTGGAGCCGCACTCAAAGCAGAAAAGACCGCGAGGCAAAAGTTTTTATGTGCGCACCTCATAGGGCCGCCGATTTTTTAAATATAAAATTTCTGCCGCATTTTTATCGCGCTCTCTGTGTGGGTGACATAAAACTGCTTATTGCTTCTGCTTGAAAGGCAACATTTTTTCTCTTGCCTGTGACCAAACATGTAGCAAATACTTTGCGTTTGTGCGTATTTTACGTGCAGGTGCATTCTCAAAAAAGAGCATAAATTAAAACAGAAGCCGAATTCCTACCGCGCAAAACATTCCCATTCCCGTCGCTATAAAACTCCGCAGTGCCAGTGCAGTCGTTTTCTGCAAGTACAATTGCGGTGGAATGTGCGCAGAAATATTTATATCTCTGAGGGTTGCATTCTTAAGTCTCACCATCATCACGTCGAATGACTTGCCGAAATCTCAGCCAGGCATAAGCCATCAACAGGCGTTAGAATACATTCATTCCGCAATCCCTTAGACATCAACGCCGACGACGTGCTCGCTTTTCACACTTGCAAACAGCACGCAGCCAAAAACAGAACGCGTAATTGTATTAGTGGTGCGCCTCCGATCGCAGCACCCTGCTTTTCCATTCAGAGCGCACAAATTGCGCTCGAATCCCGTGAAAATCCACTCATTCGAAGGCCCCAACACGAAACAATTCCCTGGATTGTATGCTTGAGTGCTTGGCATGGTTCACCCTGCGTGGGCGCTGGCAAGGGGTCAGCAACTAATTCGTTTTCAATGAGCCATTGCACAGGTCCGAGCGGTACAAAGCACGTCGACAGCTTGTGGTTACCTCGTCTATTGATGAGTTTTTTATGGCACAAAGAAAACAAACTTATCAATCAAGCCGCAGAGCAGACAAAAATCCAATGATTAATTGTCCTGCCGTAATTAAATTTAGACAATATAATATTATACTTCATGACATTAGAATTCTGTTGACATAGAATGTAATTAGATTTGTTGCAATTTGCTAACGAATTATTGCAATTGCATTCAACATTAATGTGTATTTATGATCAAATCATACATTTATGGACGGATGCGCTGCATACACGCTCATTCATGGTTCAGTATCAAGTCGCAATTAACCGGATGTTAATCAGAGTGTTAATTATGCAATGTGCAATCATTGGCGAAAATATAATGCGCATGTCGCGCGCAAGTAAATATTTCATCCCGGCAAATGCGAATTTATTATTGGGCTCCCTTTCGCACTGCGATTGTTATAAAATATCCAATTGTCAATTGCGAGCGCGCTCGTTATTCCAGTCAACGAGCGACCGCGAAACGTGAGCTAAATGAACGAACAATTGCGATACCACGAGTGCTGGCATTCGCTGCTGATTAGGGATGATTTGGCGACGCAATCAGCCCGACTTAATTGGATAATTTTCCAAGTTTGATGTACACATATTTTTGTCCCAATTCGCCGCGCATTCTGTGGCTGTTTGACGTGCACACGCGTTCTGGTTTGGATTCCGCGGATGTTCCGCTGTAGAGCAGTATGTACATCCGCTGGAATTCATTCCAAACATATTCATCTGGTTTGCGAGTTTAATATATTCAAAATGTTGATTTGCAAACTTTGAAATTTTATTCATGCTACGCCTGGCGTGCAGATGCCGCAGATGAACAGCAATTTGTAAGATGGGCTGGGCTGGCTCTCAGATTGATTTGCCAAGCTAACGTCACGGACTGATGCAGTGGTTTGTCCGTAGTTTGTAGGTTTGGGGGTTGTAGTGCTGTCAATCAAACTCTTCAAGTACACTTCAAACGGATGCGTCTGGCTTTGACATGCGCGCAACGGAACTGCTTTCATCCTTAATATTTTATTGCTTTCCTTCTTCCCTTCCTAAGGTTGGAGAACTGCAGTTCCTTGCGCATCCAATTCACCTAAATGCACATCCATTCTCAGCAAATGCGCAATTGAAAAATTGGAATCTTAAAAACAACTCAAGAAAAACGAAATTTCTTATTTAGTTTAGTGTTTAATTTCTTAGTAAATGCAAGCTGACGTGTAGGAATTATTTTGTTTCGGCTGCTCGTAAAAGAATAAAAAGTTCGGACATGATTTCATGCGCCTGAACGTGAAGAGCCACATCGGCTGGCGGGTATGTGTGAAGACATTAAATGTTCATGTCATCATTATAAAATCCAATATTGTCAGAGTAGTCAGCGCACTTTATGTCTGAATGTAACGGTCTGCTCCTATGCTGCGAATCGCATTATTTTATTGCTTTCGAATTGCTTTCGTCCATCTCAGAGCTTTATTGAGATATGTGCTTGAATTGTTAATGACAAATTATTTATCATTCATCTAATACTTATAATACTGGCGTAATTAGTTTGAATTTCGTAGCTCGAAGATTATAATATAGTTTAGTCATCTTAAAAAGAACTATGATGCTATAATCCATATCAGTTATCCTTTAGACACCTTCTCAGAAAGCAATAAGGTACTGAGGCATCACACTGAGACGATGATGGAAGATGATGGATTGTCCTGACTGACAAATACATGCAGGATATAAATTAATATTCAATGTACAAGCTTAGCACTTATAGACAATATATGCGACGGTTGAAAATTTCATATCTTTGGTAGAAAAAGAGTTTATAAACTGTGGAAAATTGTTTTCAGTTTCGTAATCTTCGTAGTTTGAAATTTTTCTGCTATTAAATTCAGTGGCATACGAAACAAAACGCTGTTTTGTATGATGAAACTTGATTGAAAGTCCAATTTTAAAGTCTAATATCTCGCGTTCTATTGCGAATATTGGAAAACGGTTTTTAGTTTTGTAATCTACGTTGTTTAAACTTTCTTTTGGTACTAAAATCAATGATACCAATCAATGGTATAATAACTAATAACTAATTACCAATAATTTCTGTTTCCCTTATTTAGTTAAAAAATGTTAATGGGTTAAAATTAGCCACATCTAATTGTTTTTCTTGCTATAGTCTGAAACATTAAAAGATTTTCGTAGCGTTAAAATGTCTTTTAGTTCAATACATCCCCGTTCCCGTCGCCGTAGTCCAATCTATGTTTGTCTGATTCTCTTAGGTGTGTATGTTTGCGTGGCCGTTATCTGTCGTCCTGCACACATTGCCATAAAACAAATACCGAAAATACACTCGACTTGCCGGCAGAATGTCCTCCACGTATAAGGGAAACGTATGCTTTCTTTCTGGTTTCTTTGTCATTCTCGCCGTGCGCTCAAACATTACCTATAAGTATCTCTCCATTGGATTCAATAGGAAGTGTGTGTAGCTATAGATAGACGTTCATATGTAATGGCTAGCTGACGAAGGATATAAAGACGAATAATGGGAAGTAATAGAAAAATAAAAGGACAAACACCATTTGATCCATATCTGGGAATGGAGTTTGTGCAAACATAAAATGCTTTGGAATGAGTCATCTCGTATAATCCTGTTATTTGCCCTAAATACCCAACATTCATATGATTGCCAAATACGTGAACTCGGTATTTATTGTTTTTGTTTACCTTAACTCATCGGGCAGGACCATTAGAGAAATGCCTTCTTCTTCTTTGTTTTGTTGTTGATTCAGGCGGGCGATTTCCGTCCGGTAATTTTCTAAATCGATTTTCAAGGAAGAGTATAGTATACTCAATGAAATGATTAAGCGGCCATAAAACGCAAGACAAACAATAATTCTCGATGCAAAAAGTAAACTTGTAATTAAATTTAGTAGCGATCGATCGATGGGGCTATGCTTGAAGATTGAGGCAATAAAAATAATTAATGAGCTCGTTATATAAGACGCGAGGCACTTAAATAACAAAGCGGCATGAATAACTTGCAGGAGGTGAGGAGGCAAGAGGCACAGGGCAGCTGGTTGCACATGCACAAAATTCAGGATAATATCGGTAAATTATTGGAAGGCAGATGAGTGAGTGTCTTATGTTTTCTTTGGGCGTCTCCTTGACTCCTCTTCACTTGCCAAACGACAAGATGGCGCAATATGAATTCACGGTGCAGGAGGAGCAGGTGTTCGAACTTAAGCAGTTCCCATTCCGCGCTTAATAATTTAAGAGCAGCGAAACGTCCACGTCTCGTCGATTGTACGTCTCCTTCTTCCGCAATGGATGTATGCCTGTTATCCTTGCGACCGCCGGCAGATTGTTAGCCTGTTGTAATGTGGACCTTGTTTCCGTGCTTGCCACCGCCTTGGTGTGCTAACTATTAGTATACGAATTGCTTCAGCTTATAGGGAAAACTTGCTTGTACGGTGGCGTCGACTCGTACGTTTATTACTAGATTGAGAACAGCGCTAGCGCCTCGAGCACCTACGATGCAAGCCCAAAGAAGACCCGAGAGCTGAACGAAGAGAGAATGATTTTCAATCGACTCGACTCTACCATCCTCTCTCAGGGAGGTGCAATTAAAGTAATTACTCCTTCGCCGAGGCGAGCAGCTGCCGAATCAATACGTCGAAATCTAAACATGCACATTGAATGCTCGTTAAGAACGCTATAAATTAGGTCTGAATATGAGGATCAATACGTGGAAGTAGAGATTTTTAATTATTGACTTATTTCTAAAAAATTCATTGGTTTTTCTTATGTAACATCTAAAAAGTATAGATTTTTTATTTTTTTGTACACAAAGACAAAAAACTAATCTCTAAAATTGATTGTTACATGTCGCTATCACTCTAGTATTACATTTTTTCGGTATTTTAGTCGATATCTTTCTTTGTACTATCAGATTTGTGAATATCGTTCAATTTCACCTCTCAGCTTAAGTGTAAATGGTGAGGATCTCCTTTATGTGAATAGCAGATGTAAAATCAATGTGAAATTGTAACCTAAATGGATTGTCCCGACATTCTTCTCCACTTGGTCCCACATCCTCGCATGCAATCCCCATTCGGGTATTTTTTCTTCTACCCCAATGTCCCCATTGCACACATTGTTACTTTTCTATCTATTTCCTCGGCTGAACTGACTTCCATTACTAAATCCAAGGAACGCGACAACATCTTACTGTCTGTCTCATAGGGGGACCGAAAAAATGTACGAAATTTGGCTTGTAGATGGTTGTACAAAGCAATCCAATTGTTGTCCTGTCAGGGAAGGCCAAATCTGCGTTTCTCCATGTTTTCAAATTGCCTACAAAGCAAGCCTGGGCAATTTAAGTAAATATCAATTAAGCTTTCTAATTCACTGCAACAGTAAATCTTAATTTTTGGTAGATTTGAAAAGTTGATAGCAAGCAGCATTATAAAAAGCATTCGTCAATTAAGGGGTGTTTAGAACGCCTCATTGTATTACCTAAATACCACACAGCGGAACCCATTCATAAAAAAGGCATTTTTGAGCGGATGCTGGTAATGAACGGTTTTGTTTTCGTGTCGGCGCAAAGCGTGAAGGCGGCTTACCTACAATGCAATGCAATGTTATGGGTCCGGTAGAAAGAGGGATACGGGCGCCACGGATGAAGGGTAATTTATGTGTTTTTGTTCTATTTTTTGGGGGGCAGGTTAAGTCTTCGCCGCCGCTGGGCGATTCATTCATTCATTCATTCAAATAAAGCTCTGAGCTGCGCCTAAGCAACGAATCTAATTTTATACCTTTGTTCACGTCGTGTTCATCTGACAAAAGCAGAAAAATGTAACGCAAATTCATATTAGCGCGCCTGGAGAGCGGCGGAGTGCATCTGTATTGAGAAAGTTGGCTTATTTATCAGGCTCAGTCGCGCGTTGCCAGGATAAAGTTGAACACTCTTGGAGCATGGCCTGCAGAAGGCCAAAAGGGAGATGTTATATGTTGGTGCACAGGCGACGAATTCCCCAGATGCTAATTTCGCTTTTATTACGTAAAGTTTGCACATAAGAAAAGTTTTTTCGGTTAACGCAAGACGCACTGCACTGTTGATGCTTTTTCTTCCCGTTGTTCCAGACTTTCATGGTTTTTGTGCGACTGCGGGTGACAATATCCGAAAGGGTCACCATTCAGTCGTGCCCCATTATGTCCTGTTGTATTCGGGCGTTAAACTGTGCCCACTTGGACTATATAACTCACAAGCATTGGACCTAAGATCATTAACTTAAGACAAAGTTGGAAAAACGAGTACATACCTACACAGTTTTATAAATGCAAACTTTTAATAGAAATTTAATAGGTCTGTTAATCCATGAAGATTTTCATACATCAAAGCACAGATTAAAAGAAAAAATCATCAAGTTTAACGTCGTCTCTGCGTTTCAAAGAAACACACACATCAATACCATTCTTTTGCATACCAGCCACTAGAAAAAGCCGTCAACGTCCTTCCGGCAGAGGCTGGAAGGAAACTGCTGCTTTGTAAAGAAAGGTATTTGAGTTTAATTCACACTTGGAGAGTTTTGCCATTCTTTATTCAGCAACAATTTCTTTGGTTAAAAACTTATAATATAATACTTTCGTGGGTTGGTTAAACTTACGAATGCGTTGGAACTTCATGACATTTTAATGGAGATTTCAACAATATTTATAGCGCTTGCAAGTTTCAACCAGAAGATAGGCAAGTCGAACACTTTTTGCGATCGAACATCGAAAGCGTGGAAATTATGCATTGTAATTCAATATCCAGGCAGCAGTGTTATGGAAATGGCACGGCATTGTGCTCCGCTGAATTTGAATGAATGTCTAAATAAAAGCAGTTATTCATAAGTGCGGCGAGTGCAGCGATCGCATTCGGGATGCGATGCGATGCGCTTCGAGGTGCTTTTCTAATAGAAAAATCCATTACGGGCGTGTTTTTCGCCGGCGAGCCGGAAATAGCATCGAAATTCAATATTGCCACGAGGAGTCCGTTATTGAGTCGATTTTTCTTAGTGTCGTCGGCGGTTTTGTTTTGCACGACTGTGGTGTACTGTACACGTACAGACGTACAATCTCTAGGGCGACGTAAAAGAGCCATAATTTCGATACGGACATCGATTACACATTAGTTACCACATTGATAGGTGGAAATTTAATTCGATAAGTAATCAATTCCAAGCGCCAGTTGCAACTGGCAAACACGTGGAGAAAAATTATGCTGTTGCTCGATATGGGAGAGCGCTGGGCATTGCATAATAAACAAACATTTTAGCGAGTGTATAAATTATGTATTGTTTCGGGTGAAATATGTGAAAACAAATATGAGCTCGGACCCACCGGACGAACGGATGGACGGATGCATGCCAGGCATGCACGCGCAATGCACGCATCCACAGGCCTGCATTATTTAGCACACAACAATTTAGCGCGAAGCATTATGAAATATAAATAGATAACAATGTAAATTGTAGACGAGTTTGTATGTTGCCAGCTTACGCACTCGTCCATATCCTGGACGCGTCCTGGTTTTGGCTGGAGGCGGAAGAGTAATGCGTTTGCAGGATGCTACAAAACGTACATACGTGCAAATGGGAAAAAATCATCTTTTATAATACTCATATTGCCAGACATTTTTTAAAGCATTTTATGCTTCGAAATGGTATTTTATTATCAGTTTTGCAGTTTTATTTGCAATAGTTTTTAGGATATTTTGTTTATTATTTGTAGTAAATTAACAATAGACCACAGAGGTTACTAACAAGTGCCAAATGGAAAAACAACATAATTAACGATTATTTACCGTAGACAAAACGTTCAAGTGTACATCAAACACAAACACAATTAATTCCCAAAATAATTAAATGGGAAGTGCACGTTTGTTCATAGAATAATTATGAGAATCAGCACGCTGTATCTGTGTTATGTGTGGTTACCACGCATAGTAATGAAAGGAAAGCCTCAGTCTCATCAATCTTGCTTCACCTATTACTATACTAACTAAGCTCTGAAATCAGGCGTGTTTTGCCTGTAAATTCTTGTTGTTTTCTTTAATATTGTGCCTAACTTCTATATAGTTCACATATAGTTTGAAATAAATTCTTATGAATAAAGAACAAATGTTCAATAAATAATCGTCTTTCATATGTTTTAACTATAACTGTATGTAATTTCTTAACAATAACGATCAAATACCTTGAATAAACATGTCGAGTTTTGTTCAGGTCTTAGCATTCAGGAAGCAAAGAAAAATATGAAAAAGTTGATTCTGCAGGTTGAAAATTGTATTCGCAACACGTGCTTGTGATTATTTAAATTTGTATCGCGAATTAATAAAATTGAAAGCAGTCATAACTTTATTTGTTTTTCTTGAATATTTAAATTAAAACAAACAAAAGTTGAATATATTTCCTCAAAACAAAAACAAATATAAATCTCCAGGAGTAATTTGCATTGCAATTTGTGGCAATACGTCACTTTTAATACATATTTTGCCCATAATTTAGCGCGGCTTTGTAACGTGGCGGGCGTCGTTGGGGTTTGAAGAAGAAAAATTAAGTTCTGAACGCATATAAAACTGTTTACGTCGGCTCATTAAACTTCATTTCGCTTATACATTGCGCAGCGCCCTCCTAATCTCCAGCTTTATATGCTTTATGAGCGCAAGACCGTCGATAAATTATTTAAGACGCGGGGCACGACCGTATAATATATGGACATTTCGCTGAAAGAAGGGCGAAAACCTCAAAATTGCAGTCAGGAGGCGCTTTATCTGTGCTTGGATACTGCGCAACGTCTTCATTTGTTCGTTCTACACGCTGGTTCTTGCAATGACTCACTTCGGGAACACTCAGTCTTAAGGAATAGTTGTAAATATGTCGTAAAGCAAAGAGCTTCAAGTGCAATTTCTTTTTGTTCTTGCTTGGCACTGAAGCGAATTAAAACGTCAAGTTTGCGAATAACTAAAAGGATTAAAAAGGGGCGAAAGGAGGTTTGCAGGAGCAATAAAAGTTCTCAAACATGAGTGACTTTGTTGCATAATCACGCGCCCAAAATGGGCCACAACTTGTACACTAATGTGTATCGATGAAGGATGGACATCGACAAGCATCACTATAGTTTGGCGGTCTTGTTCAGTCGCTCGAGTATGTGATGGCTTCATCGGGCCGGCTGACCGGCGATTGCCTCCATGTGTATGATTAATGACCCATCGCAGATGTAATTAATTCAATCATCATCAATTACGTTCCCGTGCCCGCTTGCGCGCGCGTTTCATTTTGCGCATTGCCGCTGGATACCGTCAGCAGGATACTTATCGGAATATCCAGGAGCAAAAAATCTGGGCTCTGGGCATGCTAATGGAACGACCCGTAAAAAACGTCGTTCAACATGGAATTTTCAGTGAAATATTCTACGCTCGACTCATAACAAATTGATTGCAATTAATTAAACACGTTTATAAAAAATAAACATTTTAAAATAAATTTTCAGTTCGTAATTTCAGTTTGAATTCAAAACAATTTAATTTACTGACATACCTATAGTATTATTAAGATATTTGTAATGCAAAATAAATTTAAATACCATGTGTTATCTTTGTTATCTTGAGCTATTAAAAATTATTTGAATCTTAAATTTAAATTGTACACTGCATTTGCATGTAAAACATGTGATGCCACGGATGAGTCGTAATGTTTAATGACAGTTCGTGGCACACCGTACAGCAGTTCTATAAACACGGTGTAAATAAATTCACTCATTACTCTTTTACGATACAATTATACGAGATGACAAAGAAGCCATATGTTGCTGTACACAGTAATTAATTCCGCATTCAAAGGCTTTACATGTCTTGTTGTAATCACTCTTATTTGTGCCTGTCGCCGCTACCCGACATTCATTGTTATTACTATTAATAGGCAATATCATTATCATTTGCATTTAACCTAATTGTAAGTCTCTCATATTAAACTATTATTGACGACACTTGATATTAACGACTATAACAACCGATCGATAAAAAAAATGAAAGAGAATAGCTAAAAATTTGCATTATATTGCAGAATTCTGTATTTATTTAATTTTTTCTAATTATTTAAAACGTACAAATAAATATTTATATTTATTCACCACTATCCCATCAAATTTTAATTGTTTAATTAATACCTAAACTCCAAAACAAATTTAAATTGTTTACAAGCACCAATTTCAGTTGTCTAAAGCTGTTAAGTACGAAATGATAATTAAATCAAATCATGTTTATTAATTAGCAATATATTTGTAATTTAAATGATCTCTACTTGAGCCAGACTTTAGCATCATTTTTAGGCAACACATTTTACTCTTCTGAGACTGCAAAAACATTTTCGGTTTTAAATTTGCATGAAATTTAACTTTTCTGTGGTGTATTTGCATGCGGCCTAAACGCGTGAATTTATTAACCTAAATTAAATCAAATTGAAAACAATGTAATTTATTTCGAAAGTCGAAACGTTAATTCCAATTATTTGTCGGTGAATTAAATACGGATCTACAATTCTATAAGATTCTGGGAATAAATGACCACTTAGAATAAAAGTATAAAAAGAAGAAATCTGTAGAACAGATAGATATCTTCTTTAACAGCATGCATAACTTTGTAAGGAAGGAAATCCTTGTTGAAATACTACAGTGCCTAAGAAACGAGTGCAGAAAAGGGACGATTTGGTTGTGATGGTATTGTCGTCTTCGATGCCTGGATATACGAAGAGCTGAAAGGATAATTCTATCGGAAACCAAGTGAGCGCCCGTATCGAAGGCAAATTAATCCATCGTTTATTTTTTCCAGTCCCCTTCGAGCAGGTTTATTCTTTTACTTTATTCGTTCACTGGTAGGTAATACCAAGCCTAACTTATAAGCAGTGTATTTGCAATTAGGTATCTTAGCCAACTGTCTATTGAATTTATTATCAAAGAACCTTCAGAGTTAATTAGAAATATTAATCTACTGACAATAGGGAAATGCACTGAACGAAAAATCTTCAAAATGAAATAGGGGTCCCTGGAAATAAAATAAAAAAACAAAACAAAAGCCCGACGGAAAATCGAGTAAAGGTATTGTGTCGATGGCGTTGGACATTAAATGAGCGCATAAAAAATCGGTTCGATTTGGCCTCGCGTGGTTCCCTGAAGTCGTAAAATTCATGTAATGCCAACACCTTTTTGTTCGACTCCAAACTCGCTGGGTATAAAATGCACAGCGAACAAAAAGAAGCCACTTCGCCGGTGCCCTAGCGCTAGCTTTCGCGTTTGGTTTGAAACTTAATGAATAATTAATCGGCGAACATTTGTATCGGTTTTACATTTAATGCGAAAGTTCGTTAAATATTTGATGAGGTCTCTTTTATAGCCGTACTTCGTTCTTCTTGATTGCCGACGACTGGAAATTAAGAAACACATGATGGATTCTCAAATCAGTAACAGAAAATCTATTAAAACTGTGTTTACAGATAAATCGATCAATCGTTGGATTAACTAGCATTGGTTGGCAGGGAAAAGAAAATATTGCAACGATGAGCCCAGAAGACTAGCATCAAGTTAACTTTCCTCTCTATTATTGCTGAGAAGTTTGCTTTTCCAGTTAGGTAACACTACAGTGTAAAGTTTGCACCGGTATACATACTTCTTGTGATTCCATTCCAGCGCACGGCACGCTGTTGAATCCGCTGTGGTGCATCAATTTTTCATCGCAATACATACTTTTATTTCAAGTTTAAGTTTTCGATATTTTTCTACGTAGTCCTGTCGAGTGCGAGCGGCTTTACTTCATGCACTGTTAGCTCGAGTTCGCTTCGGTTCGGTTCAAGAGACAGGAAGAAAAACAAGGGAACAATGCAGCGAACAGAAAACTCAATTTATATTTGATGAAACAAAACGTAGTTTTTAAGTGAAGAGCGTCTGTCGCTTCGCACTGAAACAATACTCATTGTCAGTGTCAATACATGCTTTCAAGTTTTTTCCCTCTACAAATAATGGGATTTTTCTAAAAATATTGTTGCTTAATTCAATGGTAACTCATTTAGGTACGGTGGTTTAGCAGCAGGAAAGAAAAATGTGACTCTACTGTTTTCATTTCGTCCGGAAACCGATAAAAGCCAGCTGTTACACATCCTACAAGAAATCATACACCTTGCAACTTTATATTCTTGCTCGACCCTCACCCACATCATCTGCGAAGGTCCACCAAAGGGAAACAAAGAACCTGTTATACCAATTTGTGCCACATGCTAGAGCCTCCCTCCTCAAAAAAGCTTTGATGTTTATCTTAAGATAAAGGATAAATTATTTCTCAGAAATATGGTCCAACGCCAAATCTTGAATGTACTCAACCGTCACATAATATTTTATACAGACATAAAATATTGGCACAGATTTTCTAAATATTTGCTGTTTTACCCTTTTTTAAAATTAGCTAGTTATGCGAAAATGAAAATTTGTCAGAAACTTTTCAATTGGAACAGAGCATAATATCACAACATGCTTTTATTGATTGCATCGACGCGTGATACGTTACGGACGTGAAATGACGGCAAATGGGAATTAATGTTTTTTGTTGGGTAGAAAACTGTTCGATTGCGTTGGGAATAGAGGCTCTTAACTCAATACCAAGTGTTGTACAAAAATCCGGAAATACACATCAACACTGTGAAAAAATTCAGCATTTATATAAATCATCTCAACCCGAAATAATCCACAACTGAACTGTGTTCAGACAAGAGAAGAGTTATGTATCTTTTTAGCCAGAGCAAAGCACTCACTGATGTCTACTGTTTCCAGGACATTTACTGATCCTAAATTCAGCGAAAACACGCGCTTGTCGGATATTTAATTCCACCGGTCATTTGTTATTATAAAAACGAAGCAAATGCCCGAGGTTCAACCACATCAACCAAACAGACATCTCATCCACAAAAAAATGCGCACATATTTCTATATTTGTGTTTTATTTTACAAAAGCTTCAGATAATAACTTGGTTTATTGTTTATAACAAAAGAGTTAGTGGAGTTTCTAATTACCTATACTTACTACTCATATGTCATAATTATTATTTTAACGATATAACGCAATTAAGTAGTTGGCTGATCAATAATTGACTTAATTCATTGCCTTATCGTGCAATTGAACTACCATCTCAATTACTTAACAAGTTGTTTACCGTTCACATCACGTGGAAGGCAAGGGCGAGGCACGATAGGAAATAAGAAGTCAGTACTACTGCAACGCGAAAGCGTACTCGATGCCATGGCTACTCAAATAATAACGCTTTAATTAAAAAGCAATTTGATCGACGTTCGATTCCTGCATTTCTCGTAATAAAAAAGCATACAAAGTGTTCTTCTATTGCCTATAATGATGGTAATTTCCTTGACTGCTGGCGCGGCAAAGCAGTGGCTTAAATGTCAGTTGCGTGCACGATAAGTCACGCAGGGAAATAAATAATTCTTGTACGTTATCCACCCGGTGGCGGCGCGTTGCCATAGATGCCATTCGATGTCCATATGAAGACAGTCCCTTTATCATGTAGGCGTGTATGGTGGATGGGACTCTGGCTCATTTAATATTTCATCAGTCGACCACCTGCCACTCATTTTATGTAACATTTTACTAGCGATGCAAAATGTGTTCAGAATGAATAAGAACATCTCTAAAAAATATATGGAAGTGAAATCTTTCCACGTACGATAGGCCTAATCACACATCAATAATAAAGCTGCTTACATAAAACACTCACTAATAATCAATATCCAAACATCAAACACTCTCGCTTTTTATTAGGTCTATTTTTCCGAGAAGTTTGTTTCCTATAAGATTCATTAAGTTGCTGCTTGAAGTCCCATGTTAATTAATTATCGTCGTTCGTTAGCCTGTTTCACCGTATTTTCTTTAAGTTTTTGTTCATCACTTGTATACTTCAAAGATTCAAAATATACTTTTTTCCTTACTCTGCTTGATAAAAGTTACTTTATAATTTTATTATGAGAGTGAAATTGCGCATGTAGATCATTCGTATTTTCGTTGTGTTTCTTCTTCTGCTTTAAGATCACATTTCTTGCTTTGCTTCGTATTCAAGTGAATTGCATGCAAGCTTCTTGCGTTACGGCATAAAAAATACATCTGGCTATCTGTATTAATGTCCCTCAAGGATGTGATCCTGCAGGCAAATATTCGGAAATTACATGGTTTTATAGGTATTACTGTTTGACTTTGTAACTTTTTTCTTAAATTTGTTTAAAATAGTGTTTATTGACTTTCCAGCTTGTTTAGCAACGATAAGATAATGGTGGCAAGTAGAAAGCTTTCTGCCATTTCGTATTTGCATCTGTAATGTCGCCAAGATGGAAATACAAACTCCACGGAGCTTGCCGTATCAACAGTGGTTTCATTTTGATTGTGTTAGCATTGGCGGGGTGTTTGTTTGTCTTCGGCAACAGCTTGGCAATTGTCTCAGTCTCCTCCGTTTTGGCCCGTTTCTATATTGACGTATTGCAACACCGTTCTCCCAGAGGACCGGCTTTGATTTATCGCCAAATTTCATGAGTCAACGGACGCGCTAATTGCTGACAATTCGCCTGACTATGTATATTAAACAACTAATTAGCACCTATTCCAGTTTAATATCAGTAACATTTTAATTAACAATTAAACCTGAGTTGTATATTTATTAAAACATTCAATGCGGTGCACAAACCAGCATTAATGCGGCGAGAAAGTTCCAACTCGAGAGAGCTTTGCACCACACGTTACCATTGCGATTGTCCCCGTAATTATCAATTAGTGTGCGTTGTGTTGCAGCAGAATGTCTGCAGGTTCGGGAAATCTATTTCGAAACTAATATGCATTACCCACGAGTCCCCTATCAGGTCACAATTAGAACTAATATATGTCGCTGGCGAAACCAATTCGCCGATCAAATAAATCGCAAACATGTCGCATTCAGCCGCTTAATGTGACTGCGTCCTCCCGCAGCTCCGATTGAATATCTCCCGGGCGGTTTTGGGAGACACTGCACTGCATCGCCGGCAGATCCTTGTTAGCAAATTGTGAGTCTTTGCCCATTCAGTCGCATCAAATATCACAACTCGCCAAACTTTGCCAATTTCCTGCTAATGCCGTTTCGCATAAAGTTATACGCGTATCGTTTTTTGCTACATCTCGTTTTGTAACAAACTAATTAAGAACTTGCATTAATGAGGCGTCATGTGCATGCAACTGCACGTGAAATTCTCCGGCTGTAATATAGTGTGACTTGCAGCGAAATTGAAATTGCAAACGCACGACAACGCGCAACGCAGCCAGAATTGCCCTCCGTAAAAATGCGTAGGTGGATGAATGTGTTAATTAGGTTCGCTAATTGGCGCGCAAGTTGTCAACAATTTTAGTGCGCAGGTAAATTGTGTCCAATTTTTCAGGGGAACGGTAATAAATTGCGCAAACAGAAGGATATGAGAGAATTTAGCATTTTTTCAAACGCGGATGCTTGAAAAAAACGATTTTTATTAAAGCACGCTCCGAGCATTTGTTTTTCAACGGTATCTGTTTGTAGATGCAAAACACGTTTTTCAGTGTTTGACTACTGATTCTTCCTTCTTCTTTTATATTGTTTGGTAGTGTATGTACCATAAAATACTCCACAGGCGTGCTTTGGTGGCCAAATTGAGTAAGAATAAATTGGAGTTATAACAATCCAGGGACCAGGCTGGACTGTGTCAGAAATTAAACTAATCTAGTAACAAATGGAAGCACATATTAGGAGATTTAATTAAGTAAAAAATATTTGCACACTTCTTGTCATGCGGCATTGCGGCGAGTGTGGATTTTGTCTGCACGTTTCCGGTTTTCCGCTCGGAATGGCGACTCATAAAAGTAGAGGTTTTACGTTCGCCCGCCTCCAGTCGGAATGCGTTTCCACTATAAAGTATAAACGGATGGCTTGGGTTTTAGCATGCTTGCCATGCTCGTAGTTCTTGCCAGCACTGGATGGGGTGTGAATTATTGATAATTTAATTTGGCCAAAATACCAAAACATGAATCCGACAGATGGGCACTGTCAGCATAGAACAAAAATAACGAGGCTACTTGAAAAAAGGCAAACCTGTCAAAAACTGCTCTAAACCACAGAGGCAATTAGTCCTTTATATCCTAGTTTGAATGCAGCTAGAACAATCTCTTGACTAAACAAAGTTACAACTGTACAACTGAGTTTTCCATTCGATGAAATAAGCAACAATCAATTCTTGCTACACACGAACATCAATTATTAACGTGACACTCTTTCTCGTTCTGTCTCAGCCATAATTTAAGCTAATTATATTGGAAACGAATGTAGGTATACACGGCGCGCAACGGAAAACTCCTGAGACTTAATAATTTATATAAGAATGATGTATTGGTTGTACGTCGGCGGGGATGCTCTGTCGACGTCGGGTCGATGCCTACAACTTTCAACCATATATCTTCACAATGCGATACTTTTGTAACCAACTAGCGAGTCCTTAGTTAGGCCGCGTGTGTTCTCCTTTCGGCTTCAGGTTGTGAGGTGACAGAGAGCGAAGCACATATTGATTTGCTTCAATAATTCATCGCTTGTAGAATTAGATTCCAATTGATTTTCTACGCTTTCTTCCTGCACTGTGTTTGACTTATTCGACGACAAATACAACTTGGAATACGGAAATACATGTACAAGAAGACATTGTAATTCCTAAGACGTACACTAAAAGAAAACTTGAATTACAATGCGGCTTTGTGAGTGTCTGAGAGAAGATCAAGTGATTTGTTGCTTGAACAATTCCAACAACTGGAATTAAGAAATACTTAACAACAAGCACTTAATAAGTACATGGTTCTCGTGCTCGAATGCATAGATGTGTTCGTTCGTTCGCTTCTCTGCCAGTTTGCCAGTTTGGTAGTGGGGTTGCTGCTGCTGCAAATTCAGCAAATGAATGAGGCAATTAACTAAATTGCATCTCGTGTTTTAGCAAAGGTGCTACACTAGTCGACTCGTAACTTCTGCGGTTATTGTTTAAACGCGTTGCTTTGCAAGCTTATGGGCTTGTACTTGTAGTTGCATCGGATGCAAACTTTTCCCAACTTTAACACTAATTTGCTAATACACGAACACTGAAATCAATGCAGAGCTGAAATTTTCGTCTGAACATCTCTGGATCAAAAGTTGCTGACCAATAAGAAGCTCAGCGTCGTTAGCAAATACTTAGGGAACCGTTTATCTTCAAAGTTTTCCATTTACGAAGTTGACTCTTCCGCTGGACCCTGTATGGTGTAATCCTTTGTGTATATTACATCTGAAGGCTAGAAAATAGTGTTTACTTGAGAATATCTAAGTAGTTAGTTTGTTGAAGACATTTGCTTACTGGAGGTGGGATATAAATTCGGGGTAATAGCTGACATCAGGGGGCGCTGGATTAGTAAGTTCTGGAGCAACCACGTAACCACTTAATCTGTGAGGGTCAGGTCATAAACCCGAGCCGAGCGCTACTGGTTATGCGGCTTTACGGCCATCCAGGGGGCACATGCCTTCTTCTTCTTCTGGACAGAGCAGCATTGTAAACTGAGCACAGACCGGGCTGAAGTCTAACAACATCCGAAAACACAAAAGCATCATCGGTGTATTGTTCCTTTTGATATCCACATGCATAGCACTCATTCTCAGATATTGTGGTATTCATTGCTATAGATTCAACCAACAGGGATAGAATAAGTCCAATGATATCTTTGTGCCTAATCGGCTACTATAGGCAACTTTTGTTGCATATTTTGGGTTTCCTGTTGGTTGGATCTAGAAAGCATGTGGAATTTTCTGTAACTATGTAAATGTGTCTGATAAAAGTCAACATGTCAACCTTTTCGCTATAACGTACAATGTCAAATTCTAGTTGAAGTCCACTATTTTTGTTCTTTCGCGGTATGTCTTTGAAATTTTAGTGTTGTGCCCAAAATTATTGCTGTCGTGCTCGCGATCTGTGACCTACTCATAATACCTAGAGAAAATTATCAAAAATTCAACTCAATTCGGCGATTATTTATATTTCTATGATTTACTACCTCACCAAAGACGAAGAATTGTTGTGTGGAACCACCAAGTTTATGAACTAGCAACTGGTCATCACCTCTGTGTCCGTCCCTGTAGAATGACCAACGAGTGCTATATAATGTGGGACGAATGCTTTGGTGATATATATTCCGAAGGGTACCAACAAACCTACATGGAAGAACCTTGCATGTTCCTGTTACCTCCACCGCCAGCTCAAGACACAAGGTATGTTCACTCGTCTTTTTCTACGTAGATCATGCTAACGCAATATAAATGTCACTTGCAATGAAACGTTATAAACAAATGCAAATTGCATTTTTACTGGCATTTGGACGTTGAGTGCAGTGAATGATAAAAGCGCGCATTTGCCACCGCCAGATCGCAGCTTGGCGGGCTGACATTTGCAAGTTGCTTTAAATAAAGCAAAGGGAGATGGATGCCATTATATATGCTAGTGTTTGCATTCGTACGTTGCGCCGGTTCCTGTTTTGTAAACTCAAAGTCTGTTTAGTTTATGCAAATTTCCTTAATGTATTTTGTGACGGCGCTTCGCTCGCCCACCGCGCTTGCAAACTAAATGAGAGTGCTAGGCAAGACAAGGCAAAGCAGAACTGGAATATTCTCTATCTAGAGTGCTCAGTGCACCTTCGCGGATACGAATGATGCTCGCTCACTCTGTACCTGTACGTGGCTCGCACCCGCTGTCTTTTACCTCGCAGCATTTTGTCGGAAGCAAATGTTTAATAATTTTGCGCAAACGTACAACCATATAATGTAACCTTCATTCATCCACCGGCTGCGCTCCGGTCTTGGTCCTCGGCCTGTCTTTCTGCATCCTTCCAACTCCTTTCAGTCCTCTACGTCTTAGACGCTGCCGGTCAAAGCTGGGAACTGAAATATAATACGCTTTAAGGGCAAAGGCAGTGCACGTCAGGCAGGCGGCTTTGCTGCCGAGAACATTGATATACCTTGTACTTGTGCTTGTTCTTGTAGTAGATAGATGAATTGCTGGTTTTGGTTTCGTTCCTGTTTACTTGCTTGGTTGGATAGATAGATGCAAATTGAGGTCTTTACCTTCAATACACTTAGGTTTACTTGTCTTCCAAGACTCAAGTTACACTAAACCCATGTATATTGAACCTTTCAGTAAGAGGTTCTAGCCGTTTTAGGAAGCACCCAATTCAGAAACTAATGCATAAATATTGAAAATCTTAATTAAAATGTTAACGATCGCATTTAACAATGATATTTAAAATTTATTATTGCATTCATTGCTTGTGCATGTTTACGCTTTCATTCAGACTCACGAGAGGGCAGAGGAGGTAAAGGATAATATTTGTTTGCGAGGACAATCACGCTTTTGTCTATGATTGTAAGGACAATGGGAGGAATTTGACGCTTGCACGCTTTGTTTGCATTTTTAATAACGCCGTTTTTGCAATTTGCGCCAACACCAAGCGGCTTTGTCCATGTCCAGGTGCAAATCCTTTGTTCAGAAGACAACTAGGCGAAGGTGAATCTTCATTTGCGCGCTCAAAGAAATTCTCCTACGGCACACAATACGTTAGTTTGGTTGGCTGGGTGCGCTTCTCATTAGGAAGGCGGCTGAGTTAAGCAATGAGTCCCGGAAAAACGAAATAAATGGCAAACGTTTTTCTTCGGCGGTGCACGCTGCTTTTGTATTAGAAAGTCTGGGCATGTGAACTTTTGCGAGGACAATAAAAGAAGCACTAAATGAGATCGGCTCAATTGTCAATGGGAGGTCGCCGTTAAACAGGGAACCGGAAACGGTCGTGTATTATTTGCCTTGTCGTACAGTTGGCTTGTTTTGTTGATGCGCATTGCATCTATTTCCCCTGCACGTGCGTCAATCCGGAAAGATTCCAGTATTCCAATGGTGAGCAAGTAATCTAATCGCAAGTTTTATGTTCCGCCGGAATTGAAAGAGGATTAGAAGAGTGCGGGGTTTTGATTTTTCAGGCATGGCTTGTGCATTTATTTATGTCGGGACTGGAACGGAGAAGAATGGAAGGATTGGGCTCGGTGTGTGTTTCAAGGAGGTTCTTATGGGCTCTAATGCATGCGCATCTCAACAGCGAGACTGATGCTAATCCCAATGCTCGTCGCATCCATATCCATCCACTCAACAACAATCATGTGCGCGTTGCGCCTGCAACCGGCAATGCTTCGTTAGGTCGCCGGTCGTTGGCGGGCACGTTTTGCGGCCACCATAAGTACACTTTAACACACAATACATGCTATAACCCAACGACCATATGCCACCTCCATCGCCAGCTATCGTTTATCTATGATGCATGTATTCAGAGCAGGCTTTGGTTCTTTCACATCATACATATGCACTTGGTCATGTGATATGGCATTATATTATATGATATATGGACCTGATAGATTGAAAAGACAGCAATCAAGGTAGTTTTAAAGCAGGTGGATTTTAATAGATCCAATCCTGTTTGAAGTGGATTATCCGGCATGAGATTGTCCGGTTTTGGAGTAATAGACGTATTGCATTAATTGGTCCATTGGTTGAATGGATTACACGGCTCGCTCACCGTGCCATCATGCTGAATGTGCGACGAACAGCAACGGGGGCAGCAAGGACGAGTACAACATGCATCGAGAGCATATTGTACTACAATGGTATGCCATGGCAAGGCATGGCAGGGCATGGCATACGTGACACTGCACCGAGGCACGTTTCGTGCCATCCACGTTCAATTCAGATGAACAAAAGCGTCGACGGTCGATGAGCATCAATTCGATTCGCATGCACACAAGACACAAGCAAACTATGTGTGCATTCATGGCATGGCACTCCGTCCAGTCGTCCGTCTGTCGGCTACACCAGCATCATGTTAATGCTATATGATTGTGGCTGCGTAGACGAAACGTGTTGTGCAGACTGGTCACTTTGCCTGCTTGCAGCCCTAGTCGTAGAATACAATAGCTTCCGGGCATGTTTCTCAATACACTGCCACTGCTCAGAGTGCAGGATTATTGGAAGTGGACGTCTCAGTCGAAATGCAAGAGTTGCATTAACGCGTAAATGTGAAAATTAACGTGTTCTGCTGATGGTGTTGCTGCGGTTGTTCGTTGGTGCTACCGCAATAATAACACTTGACTGACTGACTGACGCAAGTCCTACGGAACAATGCGAGGGTGTGACAATTTCCGGCGCGCTCATCAATCATCCAGCTCTCAGGAGTCGCACTGCTCAGCCGCGAGTGCGGTCAGGACAGCGCATCGCATCGCACCACAGACACCTCAATTGAATTTGACATATGATATGCACGTTGTGCGTCAATAATACAGGTGATAATATAGACTTTGTATGGGCTGGCTTTGGAATTGCACTTGGATTGAGTGCGCTAGAGTGACATGAGGAAAGGAATATTGTATTAAGATGTTGCTGCAGCCGACACGCCGCCAAACTAATTCCTAACTTGGGCAAACACCTGCCAATCTCATTACATGTTAATTTTCCTGCTTATCTTAGCTTGTCATTAACGGAACTTGCATTGCGCAATGACTAGATGTGTGGTTTAGGCTTTGGAGACGTTGGCAAACTTCAAGGAAGTGCTTAAGACATCTATGTTGGTATATTTACGAGTGTTTGAAGAAGTTAATTGCCAATATTCTATCATATTTTAACGATAAAACCATATGACAGTTTATGTTTGTTGTGCGTTCTAGATTTCTTATCGAGTGCGTTGCAATATTAAAGAATAATATTTATTGGCGTATACGTTCATTTGAAGTTTAAACGTTAATTTTGGATTCAGTTCAAGACTAACATTAATTCGACGCGTCTATGTATGAAGCTATTTGCTCGGAAAATAGTACGGCGAATGCAAGCGTCGCTTACGAGGAGATAAATGAACGGATATAGTTTTACGAGCGTCGATGGTTAATGAATTGCCACTTTCTGTCCGCAGTCTGGAAGATGGCTGCCCGACGAGACATTGCAGTGCCATTACTCGCAAGAGTTTATGGATTTATGTATTTCAAATACATTTCGCTGAGCTTTGGCTTTTACCAATTCATAAGTCACAGCGACACTGAGTCAAATGTAAAATTCAAGCGAAATACATTTTTCATTTGCTACGCAATGAATAGCGCAATGGTCATTCTGTCTACCAGCGAGCTGGAAGTGCGATCAACTATTAATATCATTTTTATGACATACCAAACCAACCAACCGAGCGATAAAATCAATGTTTAAACAGATTCTTCTTAACTTTAATTCCAACCGTATTGTCATTCAGGGTCCAGGAGGTTTTAAAGACCTTCATCTGAACCCTCGCATAAAACCGACTCGAATTCTATCTCCCTGTGTGATTTATTCATGCGCCACCTGAACTCACGTAAAAGTAAAAGCAGAGTACAGAAGAATAACAACAGGGAGGAAGAACTAAGCCCAAACGTGGTGTTCCCTGCTGTTTCTTACGCTGGTGCATTTTAACAAGGTTGAGTTTTGAGTTTTTTCTTGTTGGTGGAGAGGATAGGCAGTCGGGCCAGCGGACGCATTTCACATAAAGTATTCGTTGCTTTTGTGCTCCAGCTTTGCTTTCGTCTGCAGAGACGCTGAAATCCTCATTGCATCCACATGCAGCCGCTGCCAGACAGAAGTATGGCTTCCTTCCTGCGTGCGCTCTGTGCTGTGTGCTGCTACTGCTTGCATCTCGTTGGTATTCAAAGTGTGTCCGTTTGCCCTTGGAGCACGCGAAGAAAGGGGCTTGAGTAGCATTGACATTGAACGAGCATCTTCCCGTCCTTCGGTCCTCTTCGATCCACAGCATTCTATTGTTGCGATGGAAGAGGGACTCTTGAATATTACCTGATGACAGCATGGGGTCGACTGCGTAATTTTCAAATCATTATCTTGCTTTCCTTTCAAACCTTACCAAAAAACTTTGGGTTTACGACGCTTTTTGAGATATAAACTCATAATAATTTCTCTTTGAGGTTATATCAGTTTCTGGTCGTAATTATTTCGAGACAACCCACTATGGATCACTTACATCCGGATATAAGACAGTCTAGCCTCTCTTGCATTTAGGTTCATGTTTAGTAAATAATTTACCTGACTATAATCACCATTATCATCACTGTGGAGCTGATGAGGGTTGTGTGACCAACGCGGTTGTGACCTTTCTCCTCACGGAGCGCTCTTCAATGAACGCTCACTGGAGGCCCATCTCTGATACTTGGAAGTTGTTCTTCGAGGAGCAGTCCTTTTCGGTCTGGTATCCTGACTGCACGCATCTTACGTAACGAAACGCATAGTTTACACACTTTGTGGCAGCTTTCGGCCGGAGTTTAAACATCCAGGGAGTCATAAAACTGCCGCCTTAAAGTTTCTTTGTAGCGCCAGCTTTCAGCTCTGTGCTGAACACTATTCCTTGTCTTAATTCCTTTAAAGTTTTCACTGATTATTTCTGCGAGTTTGCAAGTAATAAAGTGGAAACTTTAGTTTTATTGAGGAATATTTGCTCTATCGGCGGCAGTACTTACAGCATGCGTGGGCTTGAGTATTGGCGGCAGTCGATTTCAAGTGTATGTCGGCTGGGGGATGTGTGTACGGAAACTTTGGGAATTTCCCTAAGCCCTCCTTTTCTTTGCAAATGAATGCTGCCTCCAAGCTTCAGCTCTAGCTCTCTACTCTACTCTAGTTCCAGCTTCAGCCTCTCTCCCTGGTTGCAAAACTATGCGCAAGAGTGAAAGATTCGTTGGGGAATTTGGGAATTTAATAATAAGATGTTGGTGGCAAGTGCGGCGGTTGAACGTTGCGTTGGTAAGACGCACGCCAAAAAGAAGCCAACGCTGTTGCTAAGAAAGTCAAAGCGTGGGGAGTTCTGCATTCACCCATAGAAAATAAGTACTGACACTACATCACATGCTCTTCTATTGGTTAATTAAGTAAATAGTCTTACTTATTTTTCTTTTATCTTAGAATTTGATTGTTTTTGGGATGGTTTTCTTAATTTAATCTAATTTCAGGATAATTCCTTACGATTCTACTGTTTTTGAGATAAACGACCGTCTAATGTTAGTACAGGTATTAAAGTTTAAGGTGTTTTCGAGCTGGCTTCATGGTACCATCAAATATTTTTAATGATCTTAACTTATGTGTGGCGGCCTAATCTCTGCGAGCCGCTGGCCCAGCTTAGGGTCCTGATGCTTTCAGAGTGCAAATCATGCCACGACGGCTGCTACCTTGGAGAAATTAAATATTTATCCTGCCGCATGCCGCATGCGGCGGGTGCACCTCTGTTTTTATGTCACCGAACGGCGTGAGGTTGCCAGGAGGACATAAAATCCACGAAAATTAATTTTTTACTGCCAAACATCAGAGATGTGGGGCACCCAGTGCTGCTGGGCCTGTTTGTGAGCTGTTTTTTATACACTCTACGTAAAATGTTCTCTTCTTTTTTTACATTTTATTTGTTTACGGATTTGTAGCTAATTCAAGTTTTATACATGCATGTATTGTGCGTGGAATTTACTCCCGGAAAGAGTAGGAACAAACACACAAAACAACAAGAACAACCGGCGCAAAAAACACAGCAGGAAATTACGTGCACAACCGATCACAAATTCCCATTCCATCCGTGGCCTCTCCACACATACATGAATGCTTGCCGCTCCTTTATGTACTACTGCTTGTGCCTAATTTACTTTCGTATGTGACCTTTAAGACTTAATGTCACACATGTGCAAAACGCGCAATGCATGTCTAATATCTAGAGCTGGTAGCTAGGCTAAGCCATTCAAGACAGGAACACACGGACGTCGCCGTCTGTAAAAATAAACTTTGTGTAACTTTGCAATCGTGCCGGGTCTAGCCGAGCAGGGTAAAGAGAAGACTAAGAACATTTACTTTGTGTTACACTAGCATACAACATACAACATACACGTACTTGTAATTCTGTGCTTTTTGATTCTCCTTGTTCCTTGTTTCAATCTGATGCCGCCTCTTATACAAAGTGTAAGAGCATTGCACAAATTCTATGTTTCTTCTGCAAAAAGTTTTAGGTGAATGAGTTTTGAAAAGAGAAGTGTACGTGTTACAAGAGCGACTGTTGGAAAATCATTCGAATACGTAGCGCTGTGAGTTATTGATTTGGCATGTCGTTACTGATTGCGCTGTGTGTTAATGAGTTGCATAAGGCATTCAAATATCAACAACGAGCTTTGCCAACATTGCGCACTCGTAATTTGGCTAATTATAACGGGAATATCTACGCGCGCTTCGCTTCTCTTCTCTTCCTCTCGGCGGCCGTCGTTGATTGAACATAATTTACGATGCTGTCAGCGTTTGTGTGCCGGATCGCATTTGGTTCTAATAGACAAATCTGTTTCAGTAATAGATATGATTCATGATTTATATTAGCGTTGCTTGCTACATGCACCCCTCGCCTAGCCTGGCAATTGGCTATTTATTTATTCTGCTGAATAATTCCTTTCAAGATCTACCAGCTAATAACTGCGCTGTGTGATCTTTTAGCTTGATATGCATTTTGCATTTACTTTTGTCGTCGTCGGGGATGAAAGGGGCGAATGAATGAACACACCGCACCGGCGGGGAATGCATTTGATCATGAAATAGTTGGTTCAGGCGAAACTAAGTCTTCCTCAAGATTGGGTTGTCTCTGCGTGAAATCTGTGTACATGTTTGGCGGTGCGCGTGTGATGAGACTTCATTAACGGAATCACATTTATAGAATGACTCAGGGGAAGCGCTGCACCCCGTGCGTCGTACTTCTTCTGTCTGCCGCCTCTCGAACGTTTCTTCTCCATTTCCTCCTTGCCGAAATTTGCAGTGCTCTTCAGTCGTGGGGGCTGTGGGAGTTTTTGGATGAGTTTTCGGTTTCGCTGATGCTCAGCACCCCTGGAAACTTGCGGGAAAGTAATCGCGATGTACTTTTCCACGTTGCTGAAGTGACTGCCGGAAAGCGCACACTCGTACCTACAGCTGATTCCAGCAAATGCCTGTTTGGCGGATTGCCACGGAAATTAAAGACTTAGTCAAGCTATACGCTCATTGTCAACGCGAATTGAAAATAGTGTATTCTTATAAATCTTAAATTGAATTTTCTATCATAGATGCTTGACAAACGTCTTAACTATTTACTCCTTATAGGGATAACAACTTCAAGAGGGAAACCTTTCATGCGGAATTTGTCATTGTGGAAAGTGCTGCGAATGTTACCAGCTTATAAAGTTTTCCGCGTTTGCATTTGAGATTATAACACGTATATAAACAGTCTTATATTATAATCTTCTCCAGGTGCTTCTTCGTTCTTAATCTTGAAAATACAAATTGGAGCAAAATAAATGTCATGGAAAGTGACGCTACTTAATTTTTGCAGGATTGCAACTGGCAATTAATTTATTTGCTCACAGTCAACATTTTGAAACTATGAGTCTTATGGATCTTAATGCATGTGTGTGAACAATTGTGACTCCGTTTACGCTCAGCGCCCTCGTAAACGATTTGCATATATGCGTTATTATACCTGCTTGGGTTGGCTGCTTCTTAGCATTTCGGAATCCGCTTTTGGATTTCCACTTAATCTCGCTAAGTGCGCGCACGCTCGTGCAATTTTCGTTATTAACACACAGCACGATTAGACGTTGCGTCGTCTGCCTGAGTTGAGTTTGCGGCTCAAGCAGACGCAGAAGCACAAGCGAAACTTCTTAAACATGACGCATTGTGATCATGAGCTGCAAATCTATCCTATCAGTCTTTCTCTCTGCCGAACGCTCGTGCAGAACTGTGCTTAAGATGAACACACAAATGCCGTTGAGATTCACACACCACACGCGTCTTTGAATATGCATAGTATAGAAACCACAAGACTTAAATCCAGCATTGAGAGTTTTAAGATTGAGATAAGCATTCCTACTCTTGCTTGAAAAATATTTACTGAATGTGTGGTGTTGGTTAACTTTCTAACCGAAAGTAGATTACCCCATTAAGGGGCGGTTTATATCAGCGACCTACATGCATTGTTCAATGTACATTCGAACGTCCTTGCGTCGCGTCGCATGGGTGGGTGGTTGGTATCTCTGGGATCCATTGAACAATGCAGCTGGTCGTGTTGCAATTGTAGTGCACATAACATTAATAGTCGCGTTTACAGCCCTGTAACGGGGTGCCCGTAACAATTTCGCACATTGTTGCCTGTCGACACGCGTTTGCAAGCGATGCGGATCAGCGCCAGCGTCAGGATGCTGATATGACTACGACATTGGAGTATGTATGTCATTTGCGCTTCCTACTAAGGAGGGTGGCAAACATCGCCCCTTACTAATATTTGATCCTGCTTGCTGCTCGTTAGCAATTTATTATGTCTCTATAATTATAGTTCAGGACCTACATGCGTTGAAGGTTCTAGAATCTAAATCTTTGGTGCAGTTACTTTGGGTGGGTGGCAAGAGGGTGAAAACTTTTGAAGGCTGTTCTACGAAGTGATTGCGACTTGAAACTATGTGATTCTGGCAAACATCTAAATCATTGGCGTTAGTTTTCCACTTTGAGAAGAGAACCAAAAACAAAAAACATAAGTATAAAATATTGGTTATAATCTTGGTGCAAGATTTACTGCTAGATGTCAGTTTGAACCATATTGCTTTCACGTATTTTGGCATGTCAGCAAGGCAAAAAACTTTTCCTATTAGTTCAATTAAAGCCCACTGAGAGCTAGTTTTGGAAATGAGACATTGGCGAACAGTTTTCCTAGTATTTAGGTGTTTGGATTCCATAAAACTTTGAAATCCCTGGCACTAATAACGCGCAAAATTGGAGAGCTTTTGATCGAATTACAGCGTGGCGAATACACGATTCCGATTCGGAAGCTGGTGTGCAACACAGAAACCTCGCGTCGACGAATACGTCAGGTTACACAATTGTGACAAAAATGTGCGTGATGTATCGAATTAAACAAGCCGAAACGATTTCAATTCGTTTCCGGACGTGATTTATCGAATTGAAATACATGCAGCGGGCGCACGATTTGGTTGACGTCCCAGCAACCAAACCAAACCAAACCAGACCGAAGCAAGCAATTCTGTGCGGAGGCGGCATCGGCGGCTATGCGAGACTAACACACATTTGATGTCACGCGCGTTTCGTTTCGTTTCATTTCGTTTCGTTGGTTCACTGTTGCTGGTCCTGGTGCTGGTGCTGCTTTTCTCTTACGGAAATCACTAACGCATGCTTTGTACCCGTCAACTTCAGCCCTCACTGTCAGCCTCACTTCTTCGCTCTCCCACATGCGCAATCCATGTAATGTGCGTTTATTCTTTTATCCCATTCTTTCGATGCAAAAGTAGACGCGTGTCTTATCTTTATTCTGTCACATTTTGCATTTACGTCTTCCTGGATGGGTGATGGTATAATTTATGCAGCTTTTCCATTTTCTAATTTCATGTGAAAATGCATTTTTCACCTTTGACAGATGAAGAAGACGAATGTGGCTGCTGCGCTGTGGTTACTCTTTATTGAAAATGGAACAAATGTATTTGTTTTTCAATATCTTTGTTGCCTTTTTTCCATGTATCTATTTTCCTATTTGTATTATGTCTAGTTTCTTACATACGAATGTTTGGATATGCACTTCAATACAACACACTGAGGGCGCAATTTCTTGTTCGTTTTTCTGTATTCCTAGTCGTATTTGTATCAATCTTGAGTTGCTCCATTTCGTTTGGTTTGCTGTTGAACTGAAATAGTGCAGAAGAAGAAGGAAAAGAAATATAAACCTTTGGATAGGTACATCTCATATATACCATGGATATTTCTTATTGCGTATGTCTTGCTCCTATCGGTCGAGGTCACATATCTTTGCAGTCGGTTAGACAGAGATGGCAAGTTGAAATTTGATGATAAAATGAACAAACTTGGGATATCTTACTTCGTCGTAATAGTTTTATTATCGCTGGGACTCTGATGTAATACATGACCGTTACAAGAGACGTTTGGTGATATTCAGGAATCAAAGTCGCAGCGACGGTGGTCCCGTGGTCATACATTTTATACATCCATCCATGGAAGACAAAGATCATAAAATGTGTTTTAAATACACCATAGAGATATAATTCATACCTTTGACGCCAGGTACATAAAATTTCATTATTCCTTCTATTATCCTATTCTATTCAGCCCCTGTCTCACAGTGCCGCTACCGGTCGAGTAGCATTCGTGGGCATGTGGCATCCGGCTTTGGCGTAGTTTTCCACTAACCCGGTGATCCAGGGAGCAGTTATTTGCGATTACGTCCGTTTGTTGTGCATGTCCCAATTGTTGTTTCTGGTATCGCGCATCTATCTGCGCGTCGTCTGCAAATGCACGAGCATGCAGAGCTTTTAAATTGGAAACAGCAAAGTCCTGCCTGCCAGCCTGCTTGCGACTCCGATTCGATATCAGCGATCTCATCTCGAGCGGAGATGCACGTACCGTAGGATGTGCCGCTGTTTGCTGATATTGTCCTTCTTTTCCGGTTCCGGGTCCGACGAACGACCTCCGTGTTACATCTCGCCGATCAGAAGATCGATACTATGGAAACTCGTAGCGTACATGTCGAGATGCAATAGATAACTTTAGTATATATCTGGACAGTATCGGTCTTGGACGACGGTTCTAAAGTAGAAAAAAAGCTAAAAAAACTGTCTTGGACAAAATGCCACAAAATTGGGATACACTGGCTGAAGGGGAGATATTACTAGTCCTTTTCCAAGGAAGTAATACCAAACCCAGCGAAAAAATCGAAGGGACTAGCAGTCACATATTTGAATTGTTCTGCCTGTCTCGACCTCGACGATTCTATCGTCCTCTGCCCGCAAAATGTAACGGCGTGTAAATAGTGTTTCGCTACGCTCCGGTCCACAAAACCAATTTTATTGCCAGTCAGGCATTAGAAAAAGGTTCATGTCTCCCAAGATCTACACTACCAGCAAATTGCTTAAACTTTTTTAAAGGAAATATGACACTTTGTATTTTAATTTTAATTTGTGCACATTTTAGTTTGAATTTTAATGTTATTATTGGTGACATTTTCATACTAAAGTGTCAGACCTGCGGTTCAGAAGCTAGATTGGAGCCAAGTGCAGTGGTCAACCTCGTGGTTAGCGTTAACTGCAAAGTACTTCTATGATATTGGAATCCTAACCACTATCTTTGGCAGGTTTGCACTTGCACTGCGAATATCTTGGTGCAAAGTGCGACAAATTCAATGATCCTGACCTGTCCTGCGCGCGAGATTCAATGACTTCATTGTCTTCGGTCGCATGCCGTTCATTCCGCGAAGGGGATGTTCAAATAGTCGCCAGTGGCGCTGTGCACATGGGACCTAACTGAATGCACCACACGATACCAAACCACCATCACCACGCCTGAACAATACTGGCTGGCATCTTCAGCAATATGTGGCATCGAGTTCAATGCAAAGTTCAGGATGCTGGAGATACTTTATTAACACAATTCTCATATTGCGCGCTCACGACGCCCTCGCCGCATTGTGGTTGTTTATGATTGTG
>NBZA01004900.1:9779-20274 GCA_003054995.1 Aleochara bilineata | reverse complement strand
CCTACATCCTCTTTGCCTATTCTTTGCACACAATACACCCTTTTATGCTATGGCTGCTACTGATTATAAAAAGGCACCGCACATGTGCCCTTCTTCATTTTCGCATACTTTATCCTCGCTCGTAAAACGAAGATAGCAGATAATGAACGTAAAGTGTGCCAGTCATTTCAATGCACGCGGACAAAAGCTCCGAAGGATAGCAGTGGGTACCAGGAAGTGGGCATTATGGATATTTCATTAATTCAACTTTTGTTTCGTTCACCATCTTGTGGTTTCATTTCGGTTTCACGTGCGCCCAGCACAGGTAGAGGTTGGAAAGTGTTACCCAGTTTTCCGTCCGTCAGCGCCCTCATGCGCCTCCTTCGTCGCTCACACTGCGGACAAGATTGATTGTTATACGGGGACATGTTGATTAATGAATCCGGCGAGTCGCGCCAACAGCCACCGCCACCGCTACCAACGGAGTGTGCATTCGGGCCAACAATTCGCTGCTGATTCGAATGCGCCAGCTGCACCACACCGTGTTGAGCCTCGCGCGCTCCCAACTCGTTAGCACGTTTGCCCAAGTTATTTGTAATTGAAACTTTCCCAAATTCCTGGCGTTTTCATGTCTGTGCCTGCGAATATTTTTTGCGATTCGAGAAGTTCTGGTCTGGCTTGTCAAACGTCAGTGTGCTGTGGACGTGAATTGGGTACGGCAATTTAGTTGACCGCCAAAGGATTCATGCAGTTAGAGATCGAAGAAGCGGTACGAATGTCACCCGGCACGTACAAAGGTCGTGTCGGAAGCCCGTCTTCTGGCTCTGAGAAAGTCCTTGCCCTTGTTATTCCCATGAGATGGAAATCTTGGAAAGTTCATCCTCAAGCGTCGTTTGCTTTTCCAAGCACAAGCAAATCGCTCAGTTGCACACCAGAAAGATATATGTTATATAATATACTATACCGGGGGATATAAATCGTGTAGGTTTAACCGAGAAGAAGTTAATTATAATGAAGGAATTTTGTATTTGTCGTCGTTGAAATTAGTATCTAGGGCTCTACTAGGTTTATTTAGTTGTTACGCAAGCACATGTTAGTTATTTTCTGCATTGTAACCAATGCGAAGCTCTAATTGGAGTGTCACACTGGTACTAGTTACGTCTTTCTGACATTCTCAAATTTGGTCCACACGCCAGTCGACTGGGACTAGGCATGTTTTTGAATAGGAAGTCCAAGCAGCAGATTAATTAGAACGAGTGAAACTTAGTAGCAAGTTTTTCTACGTGAAGTGTGAAGGATACCAATGGTCCTGTCGTCCGCTCTGGTCTAGTGGAGCTCACAATTCAATGTCGACGTGCTGCTGTTACTGCTGCTGCTGCTGCAGACCCACAGGCACGTCAATGTCGACATCTACGTTTGCTCTCGGACAAAAAATTCAGCTCCCCGAACGCACTAAACATTTGGACGTGCTGTGCTTGCGGATAACACTGATTTATAAAGGACCTTTTTTTGTCTAAGAGGCGACGTGCGTTTTGCTCTGGTATTTCATCATTTTGTCCGAGATTCGAGATTTCTTTTTATCTTATTCGCCCATTAAATGTTTGATATTAATTAAGGACTCGTAATATAAATGGGTGGCATTTTTCATCCTTTTTTTGCTTCTTCTTAGCCCAACTGGTTTCGTTCTTCATCATAATAAGTTTTATGGTAATGGGAATTTAGTTTTTCTTTAAGGATTTAATTTTTTTCTACTTATTCAACGTTTTCTCGGATAAAGGATAATGCAGTTTGACATCAATAACTAGATCTGGGAATGAGTCGAGTGGCGGTTGAGTGTTCTAAGTCGAAGACAAAGACTCACGCAGGCAAGCGTAGGAAGAGTATGCGCGTCTTGGATGCTCACCTGCACGCAACAAGACAAGGTGGCAGCGTTGGCGGCGATGCACATACAGTGTGCATGTCGCACGTCGTTTGGTGGCGGTTTTTGTGTGCAAGCGTACGACTTGGACGCGCATGCGCGCCGCCAGCCGGCAGCCAGCAGCGTCGCGACGCCTCGCCGCCGCCGTTTCGGCGCACGGCTCTTCGACGACGGCTTTTTCCGCGCTTGTCTCGCCGCGACGCCGTCAGTGCAACGGCAGTCGGCGTCGGTATGTGATCGTTCCGTTATCAATGAGAGAGAGCTGCTGTGTGCGGCGGACCGGTTGGGTGTCGTGACGGGCCAGGAGGCTTTCTTTCAAAATCAGTATTAAAACAATCAATCAATAAATAGTATCAACAAATTTACAAAGAAAATAAATACAAATTCAAATTAATCAAGAAGAAAACGAAACGCTCACGAAACGAATTTTTATATTGTATTTTCTTGCGCTGTGATTTTTTATCATTCCATTTGAAGAAGAAGCCAAAGAAACCAAACCAATCGTGATGTCACTAAAAACTGACTTCAAAATTCTATCACGAAGTAATCAAACGCTATTAGTTGTTTAAGGTTTAAATAACAAGCTTATGAGTTGATATTTCTATTTATTTACTTTTTTTAATTTATTTTATTTTAATTATTTGATCGTTTATTTCTGATTGCATTGACAAATTTGTTATACTGTGTGTGGTTGTGCTCCTGTCCCGTCTCGAACGTGGCGTGTCTGCTTTGTGCGGTGCTCTCTTACTTTCATGCAGACGATGTTCTTTATTCTCATTTGTTTCTTTAGTTTTCTTCTTATTTCTTCGCAAGACAGCGATGTACCTGTGACAAAACGCATGGATTAACCGCGATTTAAACCGAACGGTTAAATTGCATTTGCTCTTCGCACACGTGCTTCTAGACATTACACGTGTCACCACCGTCGCTGTCGACACTGTCACGCTGATTGACGTTGAAATTCGTTGCGTGCTTTTGTCCTTGGTACATCTGTTGTTATAGCAAGAAGATTTCGTGTGTTCATGTCTTGTCGCTTTTTTCAGAGGCTCATAACCCTTTGCTAATCGCTCATATGACTCTTGTGATAACATAATTTGAAAAATGACAATTTCAACACAAGCCCCATAAATATTTGCAACACGTGCTACACGCTTGTGCATAGGGACGACCAACCAGCACGAAAGACGTCAACTTCAAAATTGGACCAACTGTGTGAAGAGTGCTACAAAACGAACAAGACCACACAATAACAAAGTGCATTTCGCCAAGGTCAAGATGAATCAATCTTCAGCGTGGCTATCTTGACATCACGCTCAAGCATGCCTCGGACCATCTTTGCTAGAATGATGTTAAGTTGCGGAAAAGAAGCGACCTCGAGCATGATGCGCACTCCGGTTGCACGCACGCATATTGACAAACGTATTTGTTGGTAATCGAGAGAAGTGTGTGTTTTGATGATAAGATAAGCAACGCCAGCGCTGGCAGCCAGCTAGCAGTGTG
The DNA here is from genome assembly GCA_003054995.1 of Aleochara bilineata. Classification (NCBI taxonomy): domain Eukaryota; kingdom Metazoa; phylum Arthropoda; class Insecta; order Coleoptera; family Staphylinidae; genus Aleochara; species Aleochara bilineata. The sequence continues at coordinate 16,877 of NBZA01004900.1, read as the reverse complement.
TGCGCTGCATTACACAGATCCACCTTTGACAATCAGTTTAGTTACGTGAGCGTGAGAGCATCACCTCGATCGGTCTGATTTCCGTTCGCGGAAGCGCTTTTTGGCCAGTGATTTATTTACATAACTACATCTCTTCAGTTTATTATTACGGTTTCCTGCCACTGGTGGTTGTTGTTATTGTTGTGTTCATCGAACCCTCTCGGCTGCTCAGTTCTTTAGCAGCGTGTGGCCCTGCAGTGCAACAAAAACATACGAGTGCGGGGTGCCTGCTCCTTGGAGAATCATCATCATGTTGAACTCGCTGGACACGCTCGCCGGAAAACTCTCACCGGGGGCAACGCATAGCAGCCCGACCTCATCATGCCTGGATAGTAATGCCAATCGTGTGCATCCGTATCTGAAACAATCATCTAATACAAAGTAAGCATTCTGTTATGTGTTCACTTTCTACTTGTTCGCTACGCTTGTAGGCAAGTGATTTAATTACGGTCTCAGATTCACACCGATGTAACTCCCAAAACGCCAGATACCAGCGTTCAGTAAAGAACTAAATAACTAAAAATATTGCAGATAAGATAAGCGCACGTCGCTGTAGCAAGTTGACTAAGTAGTAGGTACTTAAACAGCCAGCTACATAACCGTCTCGTGTTGGTACATTTCACGTCTTTGCACTTCGAGCGCCTCGTTTATTTAGTGTGCTGGACGCCTGTAAATCTTTGTCAGTGGGGAATTTCTTGAAATATTTTTATCAGCTAAATTACCAGCAAACTTCTTTACAGTTTGTTGAGATGTTTGCGCAGTTTCTTAACGAATTTCAATGTTTCTTATCAGCGCGACGTTGCTTAACAATAAGTGGGTGTGTTTACATCCAAAAATACATTTTAGTCATTGAACTCTTCAAGTGCAATTATCTGTTATATTATGTGCCGTAATATTATTACATACATACTTATAGCTTGTGAGTTTTTCAAAAGCGTTTTACAAAATCAAAACCTGCAATTGCGAACGTGTGATCCTTGACTATAAAAAGTGCGTGAACCCTGCATTATATCTTGCTGTGATGAACACACACGAATCCGAGAGCCATCGCGAACGAAGCGCCACAGGAAGAGGATATTATTTGCTTGAACCAGCGAGGCCGTCTCGGCGTGTTCTTGTTTTCTCGTTTCTCATTTCTTCCTTTATACGCGTACGTAACTGGGTGCTCTGGTTGCTTGCTTGTTTGTGGCTCGCCTTGTACATTCATTGCGAGAAGAAATCTAGAAGGAGGAAGATAATAAGAGAGAGTTGCCTTCAATGTACTAGCTTCATCTGTCGCTTTGTGCGTTACACGCTTGAGTTCTTCTTCGTTTTCTTGTTGGTTACGAATGTCTTACGCTTGGCTTTGAGTTCTCCAGTCTTATTTCCTCTGCGCCCTTGTCTACATCCAAGCATTCAGCTGATTTCTTTCTTGACACCAGCAGTCAGCTTGCACGACCAACAAGTGGATGCTAAAGATAGCGCACGTTGCAGCGCACATCGTATAACGAGCGCATCGCAAAAATACACTCCGACATCTTGGAAATATTTAATGCCCATTGTGATATAATAAATATTCGTCGGACGGGCGTTCTTTGCACATTTCATACCTTAAAAATTGGTTGAACTTTGGCTGGCTGTGAATATTGAACATCTTGCGGGCGATGGAACATGCAGGATGCTGCACGTAACAGCGTTCAATCTGAATGTACGTGACTTTGAGATCATTTCTTTGCGAGTCGGTGAATTTGGACGTATTTTTCAACACGCCGCATATTTTTTACTCAATGAATAGATGAGCGAACATATTTTTCCAGAGTTGCGTCGAGAAAATTATAGTGTTTTACGTTTATTCGCCTGAAAGTTTCTCTTTTGTTGCGGCTGTGACTTCTGATTCGCGTTTTCTTTGCTTTTAAAGCGCACAATTTTACAGATAGCAAGGGTTGGCGAAACCATCATTGGCGTGCCTGCATCCTTACTAAGAGTGCCACTAATGACACTTTGATACTTTTCTGAACTTTGAATTTCCCAACCTGCTAGCGTTACCAAGTTGCAACTTGCGTATTTGTGCTCAAATGCTCTAAATTATCCTCAAGTCGGCGTTCAGCCGGCAATTCGCGCTCAGAAACTTAGTACGTGTCGACGGTTCAATGATTTATCCTTATTATCCTTCCAGCATCAACGTTGCGGTATGTACTTCGGTTTGTTTGGCAACTTTGATTTTTTTAACAAATTAACAAACTTGAATTGAAATTTTATCAAATTATTAATTAATTATTGCAATTACGTGGAAGTTTTCGTTTGGGGTTAGGGAAAAACTACACTCTGGGGGGCTGTTTACACGTCCACGCAGAAACAAAACGTAAAAATTCGGGTGGCTGGCAGTTAAAGGCACATATAAAATAGAAAAGGGAATATTTCTGTTTCAATATAGACAATTTTACGGAGGGTAATATTATCCACCGCCTGTAAATATTGTAGATAGCCTTTTCTCTATATCTCGCTTTGTACTCCAATGTGATATCAACTTTTTTACTTGAGTTTGGTAAGAAGGGCATGTAAAATATTCATATGAAGAGGCACGCGCCGGGATGAGATGTTGGCAAGGTTGCTTGTAAATTTTTTTGAGAAGTCGAGTGAGGCACTACTTAAATCCCACTTGGTGTGGTTCTTGCCAGAAGCGATGGCACGCTCAGTGGTGCGTGCTCATATTTTTCCTTGTAGACGGGCACACGACGCTTTATCTCACCCGCGGGACGGTTAACTCGCGGGCTATTTTCGGTCGCTTGTTGTGCTTTCAGTTTGTGCCAATGCTGCAAGGCTACCGCGTGCAGAATAACCCTGCACAATCCAATTAGTTTGGACTCGAGCGTCACGTTTTGTCTAAATTGCCCGAGCTAAATGTCGCTGCTACATTCGTACGCATATATTTTGTGCTTTTCAAACGCAATACTAGCCCTTGCTTTAAACGAAAACACGTAGAAGGTTGACCAGTCTATCGTACGCACCAATTGGGGAGCTAACAAAAAATGCCAGTCGTATTTTGCACACTTGACACTGGGGGCGCTTGCTCACAAAGACTGCATAAAAAGTCTACCTTGACTACAAAAGTCTGTAATTTTTTCAGTTAGTCAAATGTTTTGGAAATTGTCGGCCACTGTGCAATGGACAATGGCCAAGGACCACACTTAAATGCCTTTGTTTTTGACGCTCGTTGCCGTTTTGGCTTTTATCATGCGTAGCAAAACAGCGCGCGTGTTATGTTACCCACTGAGCAGAATTGCGTTTAATGTTCAATTTGGTATCCGTTTTACCAAAAAATGAGCCTGGGATATACATTTGGGGAGTTTTGGCAGTGCATAATTAAATTATACATTGAAACACAATACGCTCTTGTGCCCTGTTATTTTTTGCGCACGACATGCTTCCTTGTATCATGACGAGCGGTGAACAGCAACTGTCGTCGTGAGGTGGAAAAAGGAGCCTTTTCGAAAATATCATGTAATAATTCCTGGCGCTGAGGAGTCTCAAGGGTCGAATTTCCCGCTCCCCGCTGGCGGTTGCCCTCACACCACAAGCGACCAACCAACACGCCACCGACTAAGGAAGCCATCATCAAGCAGCAATACAAATGCGCGGCGCACCTTCAGTCTTCACCATAGCCTAATAGTACTTTCTGATATTGGCGAAGAAGGAAGAATCCCACAAGTATTAATGCACCCTCCTCTCAGACAGACCACTTTGGCAAGTGATGGTGGTTGTTGGTGGAATATAGATGGACCGCTTGCGCTTTCCTCGTTCGCTCCTGCAGGTTCATTCGGTTGGATTGACGTACAGCGCGCAACTGCTGGTGCACGCCGATGGAAGGCGGCGTGCTCCCGCAGGACCAACAGCCGGAAACCTAATGCTATTACAGGACCCTTCGCGCGTTTGTTGCGCCAGTCTACGTGTTACAGCATTAACTAATAAACGGCGTCTGACGTTCACTAGTTGGAGCTAGGTTAGCAGTGAAGTGAAAGCATTAGCAACTTCAAGCTTCAGGCTCTTGGTTCAAGGCTTGCAACTCATCAGAGGTGGATGCAGTCCCTAGATGATGGACCAAGGTGTTTCTTCGAACTTTGTTAACTCATAGCTAGTGCTCAAATAATATTTACCATGGCGATGCATTTGATTTAAAATCTTGGTAGGCTCTGGTTAGGGATAATTGTATGAAAAATCGCATACGCACTGTGCGTGGTGATTTTCTTTGGGGGAAACAGGAAAATCTATATAATTTATAGTTTTTCTTTTCTGGTCGGAAGTTGTTGTGGGGTGCATTGAATTGAAACTACATATAGGTGCCCAAAGGGTGGCAGTGACTGAAACACCACCGCCTGCGAACACAATACAAAACCCAAAACCTTCGGAAACAAAATCTGGTCCCGATGTGCTTTTGGGCCCTCCTCAGGAGAGTTTTCTTTGTTGGAAGTGGCACGTATGTGTACAGCGAGCGTTTTTCGAAGCGTTTCACTTCACGCTCGCTGCCAAGATATTTATCTAATGTAATTTATTGTTGATCTCGAGAACGTGTGAATCTGGTCTACCACAGCCGCACTGGAGGAAGACATGTGTGGAGGCGGCGGGCGTTGCCAGTTTTTAGTAGCAAGCCGCGTTCTTCATACGCCACACATTTATATATCGAAGGCGCAGGGCACATGGGACATACTTTAAATCACTCGCAAATATGCTAAGGATGTTTTCCCGTGAAAAATCCTTGGAATTTATGTTCGACGTATAGATATAATACATGGTTTCACGCGCTAGACACTGCTACCGAAGAGAATAGTCTGTCAGTTCTTTTTGTCAGTGGCATCTTTCAGACAAAATAAATGGAAAAGGTCAAAGAAAATCAAGAATCTGACTAGCAATGACTCAGTCTAAAATTTTACTAAAGAAAATTAATTTCTTAAATAAAAACTTAAAACTCACAATACCATAACACACACAGTGAACATAAAGAAAACGAATGAAATCCATGCATAGCTGAGCAGAATGCATAACAATGCACGTGGTTTATGTATGCACATGTGAATGAAACGAAATATTCGTTGAATGAATTTTGAAAGAGACCGGCCAACCACTGACTGCTGTGAAGAGCAAGGACGAGGACTGCAAGGAAGAAACGACAATGGACGAAACGAGTCCGAACACGTTTCGCATTCGGACATGCGGAACGGCGATAAGAAAACGCAAAGAAGGGTTGCAGCAAGGAACGAACGAACAGAAGCGCGCTGCCGCTGCAGCAGCTGAATTGGATGCTGCGTCGAAGGCAAAAAGAAGACATGTGCAGATAAAGTAATTCCACCGCTACGTGCGTTTCATGTTGCCCTTTTCGCTGACTTTTTCCCGGCCTTTCTCCAGTAACCGGCAATTGGACACTTTTTGCTAATTTAAATTCGTTTTGTGTCGTATAGTTTTTGCATTCTGCGTTGTGTTCTTGGATTACTTTGTACATCAGACACTTTGTAGATTAGTTGGGATAAATTAGTGCCAATTAAGCAACTGTCAGGAGCAAAACACAGTCCACCTTTGAATTTAATGTTTGTTCAAACACAACACAGCTTTTAATTTGCAAATGTTTGTAGTTTAAACTCAGGTATTGAATAATTACGCACAGAATATTTTTTCTTTTCTTTTGTGCGGTTCTTGTGAGTTTTTCTTTTCTCTTGTTAGTTCATAATCTCTCGTTACTGTTGTTAACTAGTGCGTTAAATGAAGTTGTTTAATGATTCATTATCCTCGGTCAGTCCGGAACAGACCGCTAACTAATAACCGGTCAGTCCCGGTCCGCTCTGGTCGTCTCGACTTTCCTGCTGCGCTGCATCAGCACCCTCGCTGATCTGCATGCATCATGACCAGACATGCATGCACTCTGCCAACGAAGCCACTTGTTTGCTGCATGGACGAAGGTTATAACTCAGGATGTATCAGATGAAGAGAGTTTGGCCGCGTCAACAAATGTAGCGTACATACAGCAGCAGCATTGCCTGGGGGGTGTGGATGTTCATTTTGCACTAAATCCTGAAGGGTTTTAGTCGCCACTGGCCACCAATATCCGCGTCTGATTTTGGATATTTCGGGCAATGTCGCTACTACTGCCGCTGCATTAAGAGTTTTACCACACATCATAATAGTTGTATGAAGTTTATTATCGGTTTGCGTAGAGTTGAAAGTTTGCCGCTCGGAAGCGTCCAGACAATGCGATGCACAAAATAAGAGAAGTTTCAAGAGCACAGCAGCACACAATTCACAATTGTTCGCTGCATGCAGGACTCTTAAAACCCCTGTCGCAAAATATTAATTTATGTAATATTGCTCGCAGCTGTTTTTGGGTCAGTTGAACATAGTTTCTGTTTTGTGCAATCTACATGGAAATGTTTAACTATAATTTAAATATTATTAGTAAAGTTTTGTTTTCAGAGAGTGCTTTAAATTTGAATATTTATTATACGCGCGTAAATGTGTTATCAGTGCGCCAAATCTAATGCAAGTTTTTCTGCAATTAGATGGGAGTTGATTAGGTAATTTGATTTTCCGCTTTTCTCGTCCTTTTCGATGCTGCTGTTGTGTCCATCTGGTTTACCGGTGTTGGCAAAGTCTGCAAACTGAATTTTCCGCCAAGAAGAGCCACGTGCGCTGGCAAATAGAGTTATCTCATTTTCGTACTCTGGGACCCACTCATTCACTCACTCACTCTCCTATGTACAATGCGTTTGCACTTGTTTGGCTGTAATGAGAAGCAATAAGGAAAAATTTAAGATGTGATGATGGCGCTTGCTTTTGTCTGACTTTTTTAAATTGGCTGTCGGAGGGAATACAGTCGCGTAATTGTTTGTGCCAATTAAGCTTGTTTGGTATCGTCTGGACCCAGGCGCAGACTCTGAAACAAAGCGGGCATTTCCAGCAAGTTGGGGGCGCTTTTAAGGGTTTTGAAAACATTCGAGTGCCGTGATGACATTACTACGAGTTGTTTCCGCGATGTGAGTGAGCAGAGTCTGTATTTTCTTCATTCAAACACAGACTCCTTATTAGACCAGCCAA